>APFE031377837.1:56044-76622 GCA_000404065.3 Pinus taeda
TTATAGTAAGTTTTTTTCAATGACTATGCAATTTCTTCCTTTTTGTAGGCATTGTACCTAAATATCAAGTACAAAAATAATAATTAAGTAAATTAGTATAAACACATAAAGAAATAAAGAAAATATTGAAATTTTACAAGAACATAAAAAATATATGCATTAGGCACTAAATATATATCTCGCACTTTGCTAACTACCACGTAATTTCCAATCATTCCATCTAACAATGATAAGGTTTCTTTACCTTTTTTGCCATACATGATTCATTAAAATCCTTTTCGCATTGCATTTGGAAGAACTTTAGTAGCATTAATTCTTTGTGACTAAAACCACATTATAGTCAGCTTTTTTCAATGACTATGCAATTTCTTCCTTTTTGTAGGCATTGTACCTAAATATCAAGTACAAAAATAATAATTAAGTAAATTAGTATAAACACATAAAGAAATAAAGAAAAGATTGAAATTTTACAAGAACATAAAAAATATAAATGCATTAGGCACTAAATATATATCTCGCACTTTGCTAACTACCTCATAATTTCCAATCATTCCATCTAACAATGATAAGGTTTCTTTACCTTTTTTGTCATACATGATTCATTAAAATCCTTTTTACATTGCATTTGGAAGAACTTTAGTAGCATTAATTCTTTGTGACTAAAACCACATTATAGTTAGTTTTTTCCAATGACTATGCAATTTTTTCCTTTTTGTAGGCATTGTAACTAAATATCAAGTACAAAAGAATAATTAAGTAAATTAGTATAAGCACATAAAGAAATAAAGAAAGGATTGAAATTTTACAAGAACATAAAAAAATATATGCATTAGGCACTAAATACTCTAATCATTCCATCTAACAATGATAAGGTTTCTTTACCTTTTTTGCCATACATGATTCATTAAAATCCTTTTTGCATTGCATTTGGAAGAACTTTAGTAGCATTAATTCTTTAATTCTTTGTGAATAAAACCACATTATAGTCAGTTTTTTCAATGTAGGCATTGTATCTAAATATTTAGTACAAAAAAAATAATTAAGTAAATTAGTATAAACACATAAAGAAATAAAGAAAAGATTGAAATTTTACAAGAACATAAAAAAATATATGCATTAGGCACTAAATATATATCTCGCACTTTGCTAACTACCTCATAATTTCCAATCATTCCATCTCACAATGATAAGGTTTCTTTACCTTTTTTGCCATACATGATTCATTAAAATCCTTTTTGCATTGCATTTGGAAGAATTTTAGTAGCATTAATTCTTTGTGACTAAAACCACATTATAGTCAGTTTTTTTCAATGACTATGCAATTTCTTCCTTTTTGTAGGCATTGTACCTAAATATCAAGTACAAAAATAATAATTAAGTAAATTAGTATAAACACATAAAGAAATAAAGAAAATATTGAAATTTTACAAGAACATAAAAAATATATATGCATTAGGCACTAAATATATATCTCGCACTTTGCTAACTACCTCATAATTTTCACCAAATCAAAGTATGAAAATAGTTGATCCCCTTTGCTTTGTTTATCTTTAATATACCATGATCACTAATTTATATATCTAGCACTTTTCTAACTACCTCATAATTTTCACCATATCATAGTTCAACACAATATGAAAATAGTTGGCTCCCCTTTGCTTCGTTTATCTTTATATACCATGATCACCTTTCATATACCATGATCACTGATTTTGAGGGGTCATTTGTTAAGAAAAGATTGAAATTTTACAAAACATAAAAAAATATATGCATTAGGCACTAATATATATCTCGCACTTTGCTAACTACCTCATAATTTTCACTATATCGAAGTTCAACACAATACAAAAATAGTTGTCCCCCTTCATTGCTTCGTTTATATAATATACCATGATCATTGATTTTGAGGGGTTTGATTTTGACTTTTATCATAGGGGTTAGTTAAGTTTTGTTGAGTAACATTTAAAGAGGGAGTTTGCAACTTTAGATATTGTATTCTTAAGAAAAGATTGAAATTTTACAAAAACATAGAAAATATATGCATTAAGCACTAAATATATATCTTGCACTTTGCTAACTACCTCATAATTTTCACCATATTGAAGTTCAACACAATACGAAAATAGTTGTCCCCTTGCTTCGTTTATTTAATATACCATGTTTATTTAATATAGCATGATCACTGATTTTGAGGGGTTTGATTTTGTCTTTTATCATAGGGGTTAGTTAGGTTTTGTTGAGTAACATTTAAAGAGGGAGTTTGCAACTTTAGATATTGTACTTGTTTTCGTTGATCCAGAAACATGATAATTTATTTAATACTATTTTCCTAAATTAAAAATTATAAACAAATATAAGTTTGTATTTTTTTATCATAGGAAATATTTCTTGTTTTATATATTTATATATATATATTTAAGTTAAATATTTTAAGTTAAAAATAAAATATTTAAAATTGTTTATTAAAATACAGGTTAAATTAAATAAAAAAAATAATACAAATTCCACAACATTAAAAAAAAAAAAAAAAAAAATTAAAAAAAAAAAAAAAAAAAAAAAAACTCCCTGATTAGGGTGAGAGCTGGGAGGTGGAGCATGGTGGGATTCACACTCCTGCCATGCAATGAAGTATAGTACAACAACACAGGCTTAAGCATGCATGAAATGCCAAGGCAATTAACCGATAAGGTACTCAGTGAATTGGGAGTTGGGTTCAATTGAACTTGCTACAGTCAGAAAACTTGTTGTCTACACAAGATCTCGATGATGACTCTCCTAGGAGTTGGGTTCAATTGAACTTGCTACAGTCAGAAAACTTGTTGCCTACACAAGATCTCGATGATGACTCTCCTAGGAAGTTCTTGGTAGGGGAAGCAACACTCAAGCTTTGACAGTGGTCGTCACGTCGCCTCCTCTCTCTCTCATGTAGGGGAAGCAACACTCAAGCTTTGATAGTGGTCGTCACGTCGCCTCCTCTCCCTCTCAGTCATATATGGTATATTAAAATTGGTCACTCCATGAGTCCAATGCTTTATGTATTTTCTATGTTCTATGTATGGCTTGGAATGGTTGGTCTAGATATAACATTTTGGATAATGCAAATTGTAGACCCTCGGTGAATGGTTGGGTCAAGGTACACCCACTCATCTGCAAACTGAAAGTATGGAGAGCTCTTGACAGGAAATGCTTGTTGGATTGTAGTAACCTCGTCAACCCAGAAGTGAATGGTCAAGGATGTGGATATCGCTCGATTCTTAATAGATGGTTAGTTAGATCCCTCTGTTTCTAATTCTAACTCCATGCAAATCCTAAGAAAGAATACTCGTGTTGGGTTAATGCATGCTACATTTCATTGTCATGAGGAAGTTAAAAACTTGATTGATAAGAACCCTCACGAGATGTGGGAGGGGTGTCATATTCAACACCAAGATGATAATGGGGATAATTTCCTTAGAATGTGGTTTGATGGTTTTCTATGTCATGTTTATGTTCCTATAGCCTATGCAGGTTCTTTAATTAGTCTAAATTGTGAGCACGTCCACCCTGGGCGTCCTCTAGATTAGTTTCATGTTGTTGACATAACGAGACTTGCAAGCTCTCTTTCTGCACCCTTGGCATATCTTAATTCTCCTTATAATAATAGAGTACAACTCATGGCTTGCCTTTCTACGCGTCGAGGTTGCGCTCCTACCGCAAGTCAAGGGAGAGTTCAAGGTCGTGGCTGTGGGGGTGGGCAAACGCTCGCTTCCAGAGTGAAAATCCCTGAGAACAGAACCCGGCTTGCTCAACTGCAGCCAAAGCATATAATTCAACAACCCACCCTCAGGCCCGCTAGACTATTGATGAATGGGAAGCAGATATTGTCAACCAAGTTACCATCAGTGACCAAGAACTCTTAAAGGATTTGGGGGACTTGGTTTCAGACCCATGCTACACCCACAGTCGTCGATCTCAGTGTCAACAATCCTTATTCACATATTGGCTAGTGAAACCCCTTCTCGCAAAGGCTTTGATGATGAGGATTACAAACATATCAAGTCTTGTAGAAGAAATTCAAGTTATTCATGAGGAATTCCAGTTGATTCAACACCAGATCTAGCAACAAAATGCTCGCCTTGCTTGCATAAAGAAGCATATTCCTTGATTGCCTTAGATTGAGTTATCAAGCTCTAGCACCAAAGATTCAACACCCATTGAATCTTTAGATGATTAGTCTGGGCTTTTAACAAATATCATTTTTTGTTCGTTTGTGGTCGAGGGTCGATTTTGGGAATTGACATGGGGGCCAAAAGATTGTGTCACAACCAGAGCAGTCGATGGACCGTTGCCGCTTTGGCTGTGCCAGGTTGTGCCGCAACCCATTAGCAACAGTTTCATTTATTATTATTATTAATTTTATTTTTGTTTTTTCTATTTTATTTTTTATTACTTTTATTTGTTTATGTTTTATATATATAATTTTTTTCAATTTGATAATTTTATTTTTTTTATTTTTAGGTATTTTATTATATTTGTTAATTATTGTTTTTAAAATAAATTGAAAATAAGTTCTTTTTATTTGTGTGTTTTTATTATTTATTATTTTTATTTTCTTAATTTTCTATTTCATTTTTAAAACTTGTTTTTTAAATTAAAAATACAAGTTTTTAACTATCATTTTTTTTTAAAGAGAAATCATTTTTAGTTTAATTTTTTTTTAAAAGTATAAGAAAAATTAAAAATAAAAAATAATTTAATAAAATAATAATAATAATCCATTTTATACATCCTACTAGCACAACCAGTTGAGGATGAGCCTCGTCAGCAAGGCGACTAAGGATCAAACCTCACGGGGGCTGGTTGTGCCCTATGCTATGAGGAGGAGACATGCTAAAAAATTCCAATCAACTAAGGGATGGTGTGGCCCAGGCTGGGTGCAACCCCCCGGTGACTTTGACAGCTTAGATGCCCCTGGGTTGCGGCTCCTCAAGCCACGGGTCAAGCCTAGAGGATCACAAACAACTTGACAAAAAAAAAAATTCCATTCTTTTTTGTAAGTCAAAATTTTTATATCAAAAAGAATTTGGTCTCACCCTGACCAGGTTTGTTGACCAATGCGATGAACATACAACATACAAGAAGCAACATTTCTAGTTGAGAGATCCATAGCCATTTCAGAAGACTAACAAAACAAGGAATACATCAATGAACATATTCAGTCATCAGATGTGATGGAAGTGAGGTTTTCTGGCCTAGTACCTAGGGGAGGTGGTAGACAATACATGCAGTTGACATGGTTCTCGAAGTGAGCAAGCCAAGTTTTGAGATTTTCCACCTTTTCAATTAGTAGGTTTTGGCCACGCGAAACTACGACCACCCTCTCACGAACATGGCATTGAAAGTATTAGAGTTGCTCAAAGTTCTCCATGACACCCTCTTGTTCCTCTCTGAGCTTGATCATGAGCGTCCAGACGAGAAGAAATGGAGTGAAGTAGCTCAATAATTGCTAAGGAGGGACCTATCCTCCTAGAAGGCGTCTAACTTGTAGAACTAGAGCGACCTTGGTTAGAGCAGCCACATGTTTCTGAGCCCCGGAGGTGCCCACGCTCGCAACTGCCCATGCTTGCATCACGATTGAGTTGCAAGACCCTTTTTTGACAACCGCCATGACCCCTGCAACCACCACGGGCGCCATGACCCCCGCAACCACCATGGGCACCATGACCCCCGTGACTAGAGCCTCTCAAACCCCGCCTGGAGCTAGCTTCCTAAACAACAATAGAATCACCCTGGGCCTCGACGGGAGGGGAAGCACCTTCCAACTTCGTCGAAGTAATTAGGCGCGAGTGGGAAGAGGGGTTCTTTGAGGAGAAACAAAGGGACCTACAGAGCCGAAGAGGAGGGATTCCACCAAATATAGCACTAGCCACCCAAAATTGACCGAAACTGACTACAGACCAGAGAGAAAAGGAGGACCAATGCTAAGAGCCCTGCCACCCTGAATTCACCACCCAAGGGATATCGACCACCCATAACCAACCGAGATTGGTCGTAGACCAGAGAGAAAATGGGAACTAACGGCAAGAGCCTCTCCAACCTTAACTCATCGCCCAAGAATAGCCAGGTCGTGCCATAGAGGATAGAAGCTCAACAGATGGGAGTCGAACAGGAAGAAGTAGACGCCCGAGGAGATATTAAAGGGCAAAAGAGAGCCAATACTCAAGACAAAACAGAGCAACGAGGAGAGAGCTAAATCCAAAATTCTCAGTAAACAGAAGCCAGAATGCAAGAATGCCCAGAGACCATCGACACCCTAAACCCAGAGTCACCACTCCAAGAACAACAAAACCTCTGGCATGCCCAGAATTGTGAAGGTAAAAAGCATAGATTCAACACCAGTCAATCCAGAAACTTCCTCGAAGCGTCCAAGGCAAAGAGTCGTAGGAGTAGAGGGAAATTAAGAAGGGGGCCGACCAAAACCAATGAAGAAGTGTCCCCCAGAGAGTCCTAAATATGGAAAGATTCTTAGGAAACTAGAATAAGTGAGAGGGCGACGGTTGAGGCATGCTCGTGGTGCACTGAATAGACCACCACCTTGGAGTAGACGTCGAGGAGGATGCGAGCAAGGAGGGAGTCGTAACACACAATAGAGCATTTGGCAACTAGGGGGAGTGATCTCCGATGGGATATAGCCAGAGGAGTAATGGAGCCATCGGATTATAGAAAATGTAGACCGAAGAGACATAACCATTCATGCATATGAACACAGACATAATAACTATGGCATATTGGAGGGATAGTTGCCCTACCAGCTCCTGCCTTATACCTTTTACACTTGGCATTCGTCACATGACGAGTGTTGGTCTTTGTCCAACACCTCGATTGGGGAAAAATAATAATCCATTTTAAAGTCCTAAAAAATATGGTTTTTTTCCTCCTAAAAACCCTACAATTATGGTTTTTTTTTTGGTGTTTTTTCCCTAAAAATCTTATAAATGTAATATATTTTTATGGTTTTTCCCCAAAAATATGATATATATTTTTTTAAATCTTTGAAAAAAAATAGTTTAATTTTTCAATAAAAATACAACGAAACAACATATTTACCAAAATTCCTTTTTAAATGATAAAAGCGAAATCAAAGCTAACCTTTTAAATGCACAAGTCTACCATTGAATGTCTTTTCCATGACCTACCATTGAATGTCTTCTCCATGACTCTGTAGATTGTGGAATTAATTTAAGATTTGTTAGATGTGAGATTAAAATTAAAATTAAGGAAAATTAATATATAGCTAAGATTATTGGGTTTATTGAATGTCTTCTCCATGACTCTGTTGATTGTGGAATTAATTTAAGTTTTGTTAGATGTGAGATTAAAATTAAAATTAAGAAAATTAATATATAGCTAAGATTATTGGGTTTAGATAAACTTATGTTAAATGAAGGATAAAAAATAAAATACAAATTGTAAAAATTAACTTCATTACCTAATTAATGTTAAATGATTAAAATAAAAGTTTAATTTCATTTTTTAAGGAAACTATTAAAGGAAATTTTGTGTGAAAATTGTGAATAGAAAGTAGGGTCGAAATTTTCAAGAAATTTTTTTAGTAGAATGTTTTAGAATAAATTTTGGAGAGAAATTTTAGAGGAAAGTTTTTTAGATGAATCTCTTGGAGGAAATTTCTGGGTAATTTTTTGGGGATAAACTTTGGAGGGAAATTTTCATTCCTTGACTTATAAATTGCCACTAGGAGAGAGAGCATTTGTATCTTTCAACATCTTCTATGAAATGTCATAGATTCATGTGATAATGAAGTTTCTATTTCCACAACATCAACATATTGTTCACACATAAACTTTATTTGTATTATTGAATATGACAATAATGCTTTCATTTTGAATAAATAGTCAAAATTTTCACTTAGTAAGGAGTTTGATGAAAGTACACGTAATGATATTGATCATATTAATCAAGAAATTCTTAATCCTAAGGATTATGGAGGCACCACTAATGAAGGGGGGGATGAAGAATTTATTCCAAACGAGAATTTTAGAGGCACAGATGAGGATAATATATTTTCTCCAAGTTAGAATTTCATATGCGCTCATTATGATGATGAATACCTTCGAGCGAGGATTTCAAAAGCACAGATGATGATGACGAATTTCCTTTGAGCGGGGATTTCAAAAGTGCAAACAATTATAATGGATTTCCTCTAAGTGACAATTTCAAAGGAATAGGTGAGGATGGTAAAGGATATCCTTTGAACAATGATTTCAATTGAATATATGAGGATAGTGAAGTATTTCCTCTGAGTAAGAATTTCAAAAGCACTGATGACGATGATGAATTTTCTCTGAACGAATATTTCAAAAGCACAGATGACGATAATGGATTTCTTATGAGAAAGGATTTCGTAAGCACCAATGACGATGATGGATTTCCTTTGAGTGAGAATTTCAAAAGCACAAACGATGATGATGAATTTCCTCCAAGTGAGGATTTCAAAAGCACAAATGATGACAATGAAGGATATCCTCTAAGTGAGGATTTCAATAGAAGAGTTGATGATGGTGTGTCAGAACCTATCAGTGAATTTGAATAATCATCTAAGAAATTTTATGTAAATGATGATTGCATGGTAACTTGAAATAAATATTTCAACTCACATATGATCTTACATGAAGTTATGAGTCATTTATATGTTTAAGGATTATACATTTTAATTATGAAGAATTGGTTTTTTTCATATATCCACAATGCAACAATAACTTTGAGAAATAGTTTATGTTTCGTTCAATCAACTTAGTATTGGTACTTTGATTAAAACTAATAAAATATTAGGAATTAATGTTGAATTTTTAAATTATAGGGTGATATTGTCATGATATTATTTATCATTATGATTAGATAGATCATAGCTTAAAAAATGTTGCAATTTTAATGCCCCATTAAAAGGGGAATACTTCAATTTGATGGTTGATTTTTAAGGTTTCATTGCAACAGGATAAGTTTTTTAGGCTTATAAGATTTCAAAAGAGTTATACTTTTAGCTTTATATATATATATATATAATATATATATATATAATATATATATATATATTTATATATATATATATTTATTATTATTATTTTTAAGCCATAATATTTGGTTCATAATGCCATAGTTGAAATATGTTGAAAACTTAAGGGTTTTTGTAGTCATGATATTTGGTTTTAAATCCATGGTTGAAAATAGTTAGAATTTTACGGTTTTACGGAGTTGTGATATTTTGTCTTTTAACTTTGTGGCTGAAAACTGTTGGGATTTTAAGGTTTGTCAGAGATGTGATAGTTTATATTTAACATCACGCGTGGAAATTGTTGGAATTTTAAGGTTTTTCATAATCATGGTATTTTTATCTTTAAGGCCGAGGATGAGGAGTAGGAGGGGAAAAGGTGGTAGAACCCAACTTGGGAAACACATGGTAAATCTCTTTGCCCATGAATTAATGATGACCTATTTCAATGCAATTATGCCTGAAACTCGACAGGAAATCTGGGAGCTCGAGATAAAGTAGGAGAAGAAAAATAGCCTCCTTTAGACTCTAATTTGTTGGAGGATATGTTAGTTGGGGTGCTAGAACCTGGGCACACTAGGGGTAGGAGAAAACAATATTTAAATTTAGTTGCACTCCATTAGCAAATGAATACTTTGTTGGGCTTGGTTCTAAGAGATAAGCAGGTGGAAAATACAATACTTTTGACTCTCTAGAGGATGTGAAGATAATGCTTAGGAACCTAAGGTTTTGTGTGGATAAAATTGATGCTTGATTGGTGCATGTGGAGAGCCACATAGCTTTTGAATCATGATGGGTCCCACTAGCTCCAATGCAAGGGTTTTGGCTAATATCTCATCCTTCGAAAATGATTAGTGAGCATGGGTGGTGGGTGACGCAATCTAGGTTTTTCTTTATAAAAAAATTGTGGTTTGTTTAGGTGACAGATGTCGTTGGTGGAAATCTTATGCTCCCTCTGTGTGTCATTGATATCTATGTAATCCAATTTTTTTGAGTAATACAAAGCATATTAATTCACAAAAAAAGTGTAAGCATTAATCCTTATATAGTAATACAATTCATACACGAACTATTAATAAAAAAAAAACAATGAAAATCACATATTATGTAGAGATCTTATCTTGGAAACCCAAACCAGGAAAACCAACAAACTCTTTAGAGTTGCACCTCTAATTATGTTGATAGGTGTGTCTGTTTTGGAATAGGGGTTCCTGAATTAAATTAAGTATCAATACATATTAGGTAGATGGTAGGGATTTAATTTCCATGAAATATTCTAAAATATTCTTAGTAGTATTCACAAATCAGAGGTTGATATTTATTTCCAAAGTAGTTATCCTCTTTTTTTTTGAATTAAAATGATTAATTAAAAAAAATCCATATGAACAAGTGCCATATGAAATGAATTATGGTTCCATGGGCATGTGGTATCAATAATCCATGGTATTGTAACAAAACCTCTTTACAGATTAAGAATTTCCATCCGGGGATGAATCTTCATGGCTAAGAATCTTGATATATGTTTTTTTAATATATGTGTGTGTAATTTTATATATTAATTTTTTTATAATAAATAGTGTTATAATTCAACTAATTTTTATGATTTTTTTTAATTCTAACAACATGATATGTATCATGAAGTAAGTATTTTGATGTTTATCATGGATTGATGCTTATCGGTGTTTTCTAGCCATTTACTTTATATGATTGTGCTAGTTTTTATCATCAACCAACTTCATTATTTACAATATAATATATGTGATTACCTGGCATCCAAAACCCCTAACCTATTAACTTACATTATATTACAACCTAAATCCTTAACCAGAATTAGAAACCATGGGATGAACCACCATGCACCATAAAACCACCATGTGCCATAAAACCACCAAAAGTGAAAACTATGTCAAAACTTGCAAAAATCGAATGCAAAAAATTGTCCAAATTTTCGTCCACCCCTATGTAGCCCATTCACTCACATGTGGGGCTAGTCATGCAAAGAATATAAAACATACTCAACATTCTCCCACTTGTTGTTTTCTTTACATATAGGGGGTCACAAAAGTATGCATGATCAATAATCTAGGATAGCAATGGCCATTGTTTATCTACACCAAGAGGACTTATCAATTTCATATAATTTTTTAATGAATTTGCAACATTCTTCAAAATGTCCACATTTATCAACAACACCTTTCCTTCAACCATGTCTCTCATAAAGTGATACTAAACATCAATATGCTTTGTCTTAGAATTATAATTTAGCTTCTTTTCCATAAATATTGCACTCTAACCATACAACTTACTATACAAACACAATGCTTGAACATAATATTTGTAACCATTCAACTTACTATAGAAACACAATGCTTGAACATAATATTTGTAACCATACAACTTCTTGTACAATCCCAATCCTTAAACACAATATTTGTAACTATACAACTTTCTTACTTGCATGAATGGTTGCCATGTATTCAACTTTTGTACTTGAGAGTGCGAAATTTTATCTTGCTCATCCAATTGAGCATTTTATTTCTCCTACAAATAGGTTAAACATATAACCACTTGTAGATCTTCTACAGTCCATATCTTTAGCCCAGTCAATGTCGACAAGTCCATGTATGTCCAACACTATGTCTTCTCCAGGTATTTCTTGGTAGAAATTTCCATAGAATGTAGTGCCACACAAATACCTGGAAATACTCTTTACAATTGTCTAATGGTCCTTCCCTAGTTTTGACATATATTTGTTCAAAACTCTCAATGCATTGTGTAATGCCCACTCTAGTATAGACCATTGCATATATCAACTTTGTAATTGCATTAGCACATGGAACACAAGTGATGTTCTATTCCTCTTCTTGTGTCTTGGTACACTGATCTACAGATAGGTTTACACCTACAAGAATAAAGACCTTGATTTATTTACATTCATGCATATTAAACTTTCACAATGTTGTCTCAACATATTTCCTTTGATTCAATGAAAGTTTCAAGTTTGTTTGATGTCTTTTAATTTTCAAATTTACATCACCAAGATATTTCATGACAAATTTAGATAAATTTTGATTTTTCACTTCCTTGATGATTTCCATGTCGTTTCCAATCAGAAACATACCATTCACATAGAAGACCACACAAATAAAATGATCACCTTTTAGTTTAAAATACACATACTGATCAAGTTTTCTCTTTGTGAAACCAAGTCCCAATCTTTTAATACCACATCTTTGGATATTGGTAAATCCATACATGGACTTTTTCAACTTGCAACCCAACTCTTTCTTACCTTTCACTATAAAACCTTCTACCTATTGTATGTAGATTTCTTCCTCCATATCCCCGCGTAGGAATGTTGTGTTCACATCTATTTGTTTAAATTCAAGATCAAAAGTAGTAGAACCTCCACTTTACTTTCAACAATCAACTTCTCAAACACCCATTTGCTACCAATGGGATTTCTTCCAATTATCAACTCAACTAGATCTCGAGCCTCATTCTTGTTTGAGTCTATCATTTCCTAGACCATGGCCTATTCTCAAAGTCTACCATCATTTGAATTCACTTCATCCTCAATATTTTTAGGATGATCATCAATAATAGACAAATAAAAGCTAGAACAAAAAGTAGGTGGAGCATACATTTCTAATTTCCTTCTTTCCTAATCCAATCTCCTCAATATTAGAGTATGAAGTTATTCTTTTGAATCATGTTCCTTTGTTGGGTCAAATTCTTCATTACACCTCAAACTCCACTACTTCTCGTTCTTTTTCCCTTGGTGGGACTACCTATTTGAAAACATCTTTGACGTCTCTAAAGACAACATCTCAACTATAAATAACCTTCCTAATTTCTAGATTCCAAAGCCTATACCTTTTAAATCAATAAAGGTGTACTTTTCAATTCATTGAGAAGGATAAATGACCCAACAACAATTACAAGGGGTCCCTCTGGTATGAGGTCCCAACTAGACCTCACACTGTTTCGTGTAAGAGACCCATCTAGATTATAGCCCAGTAACCATGCTTGTTTTTTGAGATATTGTGAGATATCAAGTGGTCTTCACAACAACAAGATGCAAATTCTAAGCTAATAACTATCTAAATGTGTTAATTTTAGGCAACAATGGTATGTTCTATGCTTTAGAGCAATTTTACTTCAATTTATTTATTAGCCTAGTATCAATATTCATATTAGCAATCACATCAACATGATAGTAAAATGCATATAGAACATAAACATAAATAGTAGAAGACAAGCCAAGACAAGAGGACACAATATGTGGCACCAGCCAGGGACAAACCCCAATGTGGGGAAACCCTTGATCAAATCTTCTTTTAGTCTTCAATAGTTCAATAGAAAGAGATAATACAATTTACAAATCTGATAATTTATAATAGCAACGAAAGAGCCCTAACTAGAAAATTCAACGTTGGTCAACATGGCATATTTGACCCTCAGAAAATTGATTAACTTCAGTCAACTGCGGCCTCCAAATAGCAAGATAAAACATCCCTCAAAACATTCAAATTCATTCCAATCAAAGTCTAGTCAAAGAGCCCACCTGCGGTCAGCCCTAGCTGTAGTCAACACTAGTTAACAATCAACGTTTAGCCTCGATTTTTGTGCCTAGCAATGTGGCCTGTCCAAATAGAGATATCCCTCACAAAAATGCGGTCAAAGGAGGTCAATTCATGCTAGTCAATGCTTGGTCAAACTGTCCAAAAATTCGTTCTCTTGAAATTTCGGCTTCTTGAAATTTCACTCCTAAAATTTCGGCCTACAGAAATTTTGCTCTCCTGAAATTTCGACATCCTGAAATTTTGCTCTCCTGAAATTTCGACATCCTGAAATTTCACTCTCCTGAATTTTCGAACGTGTGGTGAGAGAGAGACCCAGAAATCTGCACCCAATCAATGAGGATAGAAAGAGAGAGAAGTGTGAAGATGAGTGTGTCTAAATGAGGCTAAGTCACCTTCTATTTATATGCAACGTTGAGGATGATTAGATGTGATTGCTGGGCTTCTGAGCCTACATAAGTTTGCTGGCCAACCTTGACAATTTGACCATAATCAAAATAAATTCATAACTTCATTTGTACATGTCAAAATTGGATGATCTTTAGATCAATCCTACACCTCTCGGAGAGAGGAATCCAAGAAAAATATCAGTTGTCATAAATAAGATGACCCATGTGGAGTTTGGCCCTAGTTTCCAATTTTAACAAAATGTGAAAATGAAACTTATATAAAATAACTAAAAACTAAAAGATAAATAAGAATCAATAAGCAAGGAGCAAGTAAACACCACAAGTTCATAGTTAAGGAAACAATTAGTTGAAGACAAAAATGAATTTTTAACTTGATAAAGAAAATACAAAATAGTTAGTTCCTAGTCTAACAAGTGCTCATAAAAGAAAGCTACAACTTTGAAACAATAAAAACGTGAGACAAGAATTTCTATTGATGTAGGATCATGAGGCTTGAAGACAAAAGCCTTCGATTTTATTCCAAAAATACAAAAAAAAAGAGTTTACAAGCAAAGGAGTGGGATCCTTTAGCTGTCACTTTGCAAAGCTTTCTAGATAGGATTTGAGTTAGAATTCAGGGATTTGAACTATTTTGTAATTAATTCAAATATTTAGACTTAGTTGAGATTCTCGAGGAGAATATCATTCAAATTAGGTATCATCTAGTATTAGGTAGATTCATCCATTGATTGAGGATTTGATTGTTATATGTAGTGGTATTCATGTAAGTTTTGAAATAGTGTAATGGGATTTGGTTGGATTTGGTTGTGGAAGATTAGACTGAGAAATTGGAATATCTTTGTGTCTCTATGTATTCTGTGAATGAATGGTCAATCTCGGAGGGTTGAATTTCCTTCGAAATTTCTCTGAGTTCTGTTGATTTACAGTTTAGCCCTTTAGAATTAGAGGTTGGTATAATCTTGTGTTATCGCGATTAAATATTTATTTATGTGTATTGATATAGCTAGGATATGTTTAAAAGAAATATAACTTAGACACAGTCTAAACTTGGCAGAAGGAAAATTCTTGGCGGAACAAGGAAAACCCCAAGAAAAGTTGTGAGAAACCTTAGGAAACGCCCTGAACCATTCGATCGACAGTCACAGATCTAACGGTGATCGCGTGCTCACAAGCACGAATGTTAATTCTAAAACCAGACGCGAGGAATTATTTAACTGAGTTAATAACTCAGTTAATCTAGATCGTCCGCTTGAAGGAGGCCGATCCAACGACAATTGCGTAGTTAACATGCATGGGGTTTAATTTGGAAATCAGACGCGATATTGTATGAATTGCAATTTAATCTGTTGAAGTCCATATTAATCATAGCCGTTCACTATGAAGTGACGAGATCCGACGGATATTTCGTCAAAAAGTACACGGGCTTTAATCTAAATTTTGGACCTAAGAAGTTATAAACTGCAGCTTTATTTCCTTCCAATTCCATGGGAAAGGTAAAGGTTTGTGGAAAAGGCGGACGTGAAAATTTTATGAACGACATTGTTATTTTCTTTCGATTCCATGGTAAGTGATGTTCTGCCATATTTCGGGTAATTTTAACAATTCTATTGTATTAGCAAAATAACTACATTTGGAGGCAGATGACTAAAACTCCAAAGGAAATCCGAGAAGAACTTCCACCTGCGCTTGAACAGATCATTTCTGGATTTGAACGATTATCCCTTACACCTACAAGCAAGACCACCATTAGTGGTATTAGAGTAGCTTATTGACATTAATTAGGATCTTAAAGATCAGAGAAAGAAATCCAACATGGCTATCAGAGTTAGAGGAAGACGTGGTCAAAGAAGAGGAAGACCAGTTGCAAATGTTGAAGTGTTGGAAGCTATACAATAGTTGCAAGCTAGATTGGAAGTAGTGGAAATGGGAAATCAAGGAGATGCAGATGATGGAGATGTCAGTGAGCTTGAAGTTGAAACTACAAAAGCAGAGGAACTTACAAAAATTACTCCTAAAATTAGATTCTTTAAATCAGTGTTAGGATCCACATCTAAACCTAAACTTGAGGGTTTAGTTTATACATGAGGTTTAAACCCTGAGGAGTTAATAGATTGGATTAATAGCATGGACAAATTATTTGATTATGAAGAAATGGAAGAAGGAAAGAGAGTGAAATTTGTTGTCATAAAATTGAAAGGACATGCAGCACTTCGGTGGGATGGAGCGCAGGTAGAAAGAAAAAGACTTGGTAAGCAACCAATTAAAAATTGGAACAAGATGGTGGCAAAGTTGAGAGGTAAGTTTTTGCCAAGTGATTATCAATAGACATTATTTAGACAGATGCAGAATCTTAGACAGAGGTCTTTGACAATGAAAGAATACACAGAGGAATTTTACAAAGTAATCATAAGAGCTGGACATATTCAAGGTACAGATGAGAAGGTTACAAGATACATAAATGGTCTCAGAATGGAGATCCAAGATGATATAATTTTGTTATCTCATAAAATAGTAGAAGAGGCTTATCAGATGGTATTGAAGGCTGAAGAAAAATTCATGAGGAAACAATCTTCCAAAAATAGAGGTACTTTCTAAGGAAGGGGAAGTCGAGGTGGTAGAGGAAGATCTACAACACCTAGAGATGGAGCTATCAACAGCTCGAGTCAGCGTACACCCACAGAAGGTGATGCAAGTGGCAGAAGGAGTTTTTTCAGAGGAAGAGGAGGCAGAGGAAGAGGAAGAGAAATTAGATGTTACAAATGTAATAAGCTGGGACACAGAGCCTATGATTGCCCAGAAAACATAGGGACAAATCAAAGAAATGTAATTGTTGCTAAGACTGAAGAGGAAGCAGAAAAGGTGATAGAAGAAGAAAATATACCAGAGAAAGGGGAATCTTTGGTAGTCAACAAAATTTCGTTAAAACCATCAAAGGAAGTTGTTGAACCAGCACAGAGAAATACTTTGTTCAGGACTGTGTGCAAGGTTCAAGGGAAACGTTGTCAAACGATAATTGATAGTGGTAGTACTGATAATTTGGTCTCTACAGAAGTGGTGGAGAAATTGAAATTAAAAACAAAGAAACATCCAACACCTTACCAGGTGTCATGGCTTCAAAAGGGACATCAGTTGTTAGTGAATGAACAGTGTGAAGTGGAGTTGCAGTTGGGCAGATACAAAGATAAAATTCGGTGTGATGTGATGCCTATGGATGTGTGTCACATATTGTTGGGAAGACATTGGCAGTATGACAGAGGAGCTATGCATGATGGGAAAAAGAACACATACAAATTTGGTAAAGAGGGTGTTAATCATACATTGTTGCCTATGGAAGAGGAGGATGCATCAAGTAAATCTGATCCAAAGACCTTGTTGTTGAGTGGAAAGGAATACTTACAACAGATTGAAGAGGATGAGGTAAATTTTGCATTGATTTGCAAACCCAAGGTAATAATTACTTCCATTAAAATTTCTAATTTTCCAATTGAAATTCAAGAGATGGTGGAGAATTATTGTGATATCAATGTAGATGATTTTCCTAATGAGTTACCACCCCTTAGAAAAATCAGTCATCATATAGATTTGATTCCAGGTGCAAATCTACCAAATAAAGCAACTTACAGGATGACTTCCACAGAAAATGAAGAAATCAGAAAACAGGTGCAGGAATATTTAGATAAAGCACTGATTAGAGAGAGTTTGAGTCCTTGTGCAGTGCCAATAGTGTTGAGTCCAAAGAAAGATGGAGGCTGGAGAATGTGCACTGATTCAAGAGCAATCAACAAAATAACAATCAGGTACATATTTCCTTTACCTAGAATTGAATATTTGATGGATTGTTTGAGTGGAGCAAGATATTTTACAAAGATGGATTTAAAAAGTGGTTATCATCAAATAAGAATTAGAGAAGGTGATGAATGGAAACCTGTTTTTAAAACAAATGAAGGATTGTATGAATGGATGGTAATGCCTTTTAGGTTATCAAATGCTCCTAGTACATTTACGAGCCTTATGAATGAAGTGTTGAAAGAATTTATTGGTAAATTTGTAATAGTATATCTGGATGATAAATTAGTTTACAGCAGATCTAAAGAGGAACATATGAGACATTTGAATTATGTATTATAGAAGCTACAAAAAGAAAAGTTACTATTAAATATTAAGAAATGTTCATTCATGAAGGAAGGGTTGGTATATGTGGGCTTTGTTGTTTCTACTAATGGATTAAAGATGGATCCAGAGAAGATAAAGGCAATCATAGAGTGGCCTTCACCAAAAAGTGTTTTTGAGGTGAGAAGTTTTCATGGTCTTGCTAGTTTTTATAGGAAATTCATAAGGAATTTTAGTAAGATCAATGCTTCTATTATTGAAACTATAAAGAAGGATAAATAACCATTTAAATGGATTGTTGAAGCAGAAAATAACTTTTAGCTATTGAAAAGGAAGATCACTGAGAAACCAATTTTGATTTTGCCTAATTTTAATAAGCCTTTCCAAGTGAATGTGATGCCAGTGGAGAAGCCATTGTGGAGCTATTTTAAGTCAGGAGGACAGACCTGTAACTTATTTAAGTGAAAAACTATATGAATCAAAGAAGAAATATTCTTCTTATGATAAGGAGTTTTATGCAGTTGTGTAGTCATTGAAGAAGTGGAGACATTACTTGATGTCTAAGGAGTTTATACTTTATTCAGACAACCATTCATTGCAGTACATTATGCAACATCCAAAGCTTAGTTAGAAACATGCAAAATGGGTAGAATATCTTCAAAGTTTTAATTTTGTATTGAAACATATAACTGGCCAATCAAACAAAGTAGCAGATGCCTTAAGCATAAAAAGTATTTTAGTTAAGGAAAGTCAAATTCAAGTGTTGGGTTTTGATTTTCTTAAGGAATTATATGAGGAAGATTTAGATTTTAAAGAGGCATTTAAAGCTTGTAAAAATCCTGTTTTGTTAGACAGAAGTAAGTGGTTGGATTTTTTCTTGCAAGAAGGATTGTTGTTTAAAAGAAATCAGTTGTGCATACCAAATTGTTCTATGCGAGAAAATTTAATCTAGGAGAAACATAGTGGTGGACTTGGAGGACATTTTGGTGCAGACAACCGAGCAATTGCCCCCCCATAGATCTTAGTAATTTCTACATTTTATAGGCTACAATGGATCAGATCATGGACATTAAGACAAAGGATACCCACCAACAACACATCAAACTCTATCATGCTGTGAAAGTTGCATAACTTCTTCACCATGGAAAGTGGCTCACCACGAGCCAAATTCAACAGAAGCTCCCCCATATGATGGGGGAACTCAACGCAATGGAGAGCATTGTTTCTTGAGAGGGGAGGAATACTCTAGGTTATTATCTCTGCCATCCACCTACTCCAGTGACTCAATGAATAATTCTCTATCTTCGCAAATTTTCTACAGTTTTTGGATCCAAAATTATGGAGTTGTTTTGAGGTCCTAGGTGATGTTTATTTGATGTGGTAGGGACCTAAGATGTAGCCACAGGTTAATCCAAGGTTAGTCGAAATGTGTATTCTTGGTTAAACCTTTCCAATCAGATACCGAGCATGCCAAATTGATATTGTATGCAAAAGTTATGACCCTCGGACATTGATGTACCAAATAACCTTAGTGGGGCCCACAAGCTTTTTGCGTTTCATCTCCTAGGGTTAGATTTTGGATGTTTAGTGTTTCCTCATTTCTTTTGATTTTAGAAAAGGGCCTTTCGACCTCATTGTAACTCACACTGGTGGAGGGGTGTAGCCAACAAATTTCTTCTCAAAGATAAGCTACCACCATTCAACCTAGTTTGTTTCATTATGCATTTTATGGTTTAATTGTTAGAAATTTACAACATCGATTCTAAATCTTTTAAAGAATCTCAAAATTGAACTTTAGATGTCCAGGATTACCTCCAGCCATTGATGATGCTCTTGCTGCACAGTCTACTTGCTTCATCACTTCAACAACACTCCAGCTTCAATCCAAGCAAAATAAAAATCACAGAAAATCTGAAGGCACTTCCAAGCTATGCTCTCTCAGCTAGATGGTGTAAACAATTGAAGGGGATTGAGAGAGCTTGCTTGGGGACCAAACAGATGAATTTATAGCCAAGCTTCCATCAAGCTTTTAATGGCTATGTGTTAGCTGTTCCACAGATCAAGGTAGATAACTCCATATGGAGTAATGGACCACTTCAGAAGCTCCAACCAGAAAATTAATTAACTGCAGTTGATTTCCTTAATTCAAGGAAACTACTGCAGTTGGTTTCCAAAAATTAAGGAAAGGCTACAGTTTACTACCATAAATGTAGGCAGCAGTTGGAAAAACTTTAATGGAGCTTAACATTCTCCCACTTGGTCCATACTTCCAAACTTAATGTCTCAACTTAAAAACCATTGACAATCCGTATTAAGTAATAGATACATGAATCATGGCGATAAGTCCTCTGATGACGAGTATTATCTTCCATGTATTACTATGTATTTATTCTTATTATAATTTATGTGGCAACAATTTCTTAATGAAT
>APFE031377837.1:85314-95798 GCA_000404065.3 Pinus taeda
AATACTTAATGTCGATGTGTTTATTTCGACTCCCACTTTTGTTGTTTTTAGCCATAAAAACAGCAGCTGAATTATCACAATATATTCTCAATGGCTTAGAGATAGAATCCATAATTCTAAGCCCAAAATGAAACTCTTAAGCCATACACCATGTACAGTAGCCTCAAAATAGGAGACAAACTCGGCTTCCATAGTGGAAGTGTGAGATTCTGAATGATCCTTCTCAAAAACTATGTTTCTGGTTTGATCGCTCCCACTGATGAAGTCATTTTCAAGAAACTTAAAATTGAGGCTTAATAAAATTTCATGTTTTACTAATGTAAATCATGCTCAGAATTGAATGTAATGACATAAAAATTGCCTGTGGGCAAATTTTTTAATTCAAGCATATTCAATTATTCATTTGGAGACATCCGATAAAATTGAGGCTTAATGTTTTACCAATGTAAATCATGCTCAGAATTGAATCTAATGACATAAAAATTTCTTGTGGGCAAAATTTTTAATTCAAGTAGATTCAATTATTCATTCAGAGACATCCGATAAAATTGAGGCTTAATAAAATTTCATGTTTTACCAATGTAAATCATGCTCAAAATTGAATCTAATGACATAAAATTGCTTGTGGGCAAAATTTTTAATTCAAGCATACTCAATTATTCATTGTTTTGAACTTTATGATAAAACTATTAATTCATAACTCCTGTGGGTAGGTTATGAAATTTTATCCTAATAATTACATAAATAAAAATTCCCGTGGAATAAATTTATTAATATTAGTCTAATAATTACAATTTAATGTCTAAATAATCTTTATGTGATCTAACCAATCTAAATATATAATTTTAATTAATTAAAGATGCTGTGGCTATTCTCTAATTAATTAAAATTATATAGATCACTAGACATTATTCTTTACATAAATAGCATAAACAAAAATTTGACCAGTAAAATAATGTTTACTGAAATGAGTAAGTCAAATTGACATTTTAAATAAACTCCATATACCATAAATGCTGCCAAACAATTGTTCAATTTATAAACAAAATCGGAGATTGACTGAAGTAGCATTGATCTACTTTGCACTTGCATAGCAAATGCAGTTCGAAGGCTAGCTGGCTTGACTTCAGGCTCCGTCCTTAAGTTTATAAATCAAAAACAAATAATTATATATTATATATATATATAAATATTTTAATTACTTTCATCACAATCTTTTACTTTGCCAAAATGGTATGTATTCTTTAAATTTTCCAAATATAAATTCATTTGGCAAAAAAAAAAAGACTGAATTCTTAAGTGATAACAACATGTATATGTAGTATATGAATAAGTTGTATGCAAACAAATGTGTAATTGTATACCCAGCTTCACAGAAAGTGATCGTATGAAATTGTGCACAATTGCAAAACCGGTTGCCTTATAACAGAGAGATTACCTATGCTATATTTCTCAGCGCACATTAATATGATTACTTCTATATAGAGTACTTATGCAGGAAAGACTACCTATCCTGTATTTCTCACTGCACTTTAATACAATTACCTGTATATAATGTGTTTGCAAGAAGTCAATTGGGCTTAGTTTTGGTGCCGGGAAAATGTGGTTATCTTTTCTATTTAGATTCAGTTCCCATAGATTTTCTATTTAGATTCAGTTCCCATAGTTTTTATATGTGATATGATAAGTTTATAATGAGTATTTCTTATACTCGTTATTTCAAAAACCAAAACATATAAATTTCTTATATAAAATATAAGAATATTTCTTGCGAAAACAAATACTAATATGCAATAATATCTCATCATATAAAGCACCCATAAGTCACGAGACTACTGGTATATAACATGTTTGTAAGAAAGATCAACCATATAAATGTGAAATTAAATCACATTGTAGGAATGTAGGAATATGCCATTGCAGTAAGATAATAATATCAGACACATCACATAGAAAACCACTGGTATATAATGTGTCTGCCAGAGGGAAAGGGAAAGAGAATATTAATGGAGAATGAAATATCATTTTAGGAATATACCATGCAGTAAAGATAATATCATCCACATCACATGGATTACAACAACAAACCAAAGATGGCCTAAGTCATGATACTAAAACTGTGAGAAGATGCTATTACTGGAGTGTAGGTTACTATCAGATCAACCTGGGTCTTCCATCCCACTGTAAGCTTGGCCATTAGTTTTCCCATTGGCAAAGAGAGATTAGATAACCTGTGATAGGGAAACTTCGAATATTTTCTACAACTGAAACATAATAATCGACAGTTCTGTGAGTATAACCCACCTTGTTACATAATTACAAATTGTTAAGTGTCTCGGATGACTGCAAAAACATTATTGATTGCTGTAAAGGTTCCATAAGAGAAAAGGCTACTGCAGAGCAGAGAATAAGGATGTCCACAGCTCTGGCAGGGAAACTTAAACACCCACTCAGAATTTTCATGTGAAATAACGTGGGCAAAACAAATGCAAGCGTTGCACTAACTATACTTCCCACCAAGGAAATAAAAACAGCAAAACCTGGTACAGCGGAAGCCACAATAGCAAGCAAAACAACACTGCTCCCACGAAGAGAATAAATTACTAGTTTTTCCATTAGCTGGGACGCTAAGCAGACCTTCTGAAACCAGTTCTAAATCTTAAACACGTAAGAACTCATTTCAGGCACTAAACAAAGTCTCAAATCCCCACGTCTACCCCACTCTGACAATTTTTCCCTAGTCATATATAGACATTTTTGTTTTAATATTTCCCTTCTTATACTGTTATCCTTGAAAGTTCTTTAAACTCAGAGAAATTTTGTAAGGGCATCGAGGAGTGAAACACAAACAATCTCTTAAATTCTGCTTATGACTACTTGTTGAATATCAACAGCTTTATAAATGCAAAATGGGAAGTACTTTAGGCAAAGAGTGACTACCATCTGTTCCTTATCGTATTTTACATTGTTCAAACATATCAGAACCCTTGCTAAATAGCCTTTTCAGTTTAAATCAATGCAAAGCGAGCTTTGCTCGTGCCCATAAAGTTCACCACTCAGACAAATTTCTGGTTCAAAACAGTAACCATGCACGCAGATGCAACAATGTCAACGTTAACATCAAACTGACTTATGAAGGAGACTTGAAACCTCCTTACCGTGCTATAGCTCATCACCAAGGCTTTGTGCTTAAGAAAGAGCATATATTAAATTGGGAATAATCTCGTTCTCTCTTGAGAAGAAAGGCGGTTTCAGCCTATTGAAACTTTTAATCGCAGATTTTTCCCAGACCTGTAATTGCTTTTTGAGGCCCTATGGTGTAACCCCATATTCACTACAATTAGGGATTTATTAGCGATTCTTTAAAAAAACTTTTGGAATGCCTCTTGCCTTTCTAGGCCTTTATAAATTCGAAGCAACAGGAAGAATGGGGGACCGCGGTCCTGCTCCCATTGACCCCCTCAGCCCAGCACCCGGCAAGATTTGATTCCTCGTGCGCGCAGAGTGGTACAAAAACTTTTCCAGTCTATTATTTGCCTTTAAATTGGAGCACTCACTCTGTTAAAGTCTCGGTATTACAGATACCGGAGATTGAGACGAACTGACCAAGGGGCGACCGCGTTATGATTAAATATTATATGGAGAAAAAGGGGAAGGTGTCCGGGAGCAGGCCGAATGCAAGTAATGGATCACTGCATAGACATGTTCACATGAGCAGCTCTGTTGTAGCAGTTGGGGTTCATGGACTTCATGGCAATCCCAATCTCAGGCAACAAGATGATCATCATCAGGGGTGAAGCATCCGAAGATCTCAGAGCTTCTGTGGGCACCCTTTTCAAACTGAAAAAGTTGGGGAAGCTTCATCTTCATCGTAAAAAATAAATAAATAAATAAATGCAGCGACGATGATGAGAAGGCCAAAGACACATCCAGAGCTGCTCAATCGGGACGATCGCCCTGTTATAATGAAAAACAAGAAGATGAATACTCCACTGGAGGCATTAAGCGCTAATAAGTTACTGGTTAGCGTCACGGTTGCGTAGAGCATTGGTCCTCTGCGTTTATTACTCTCCAAAGATACAACAGTGGAGGATGTGATTAAAGCAGCACTGGTTCTTTATGCCAAGGAAGGGCGTAAGCCACTTCTCAGCAGTGATCCAACTTCCTTTGGCCTCCATTACTCACAGTTCAACATCGACTTTCGAGTGCTGTTTCTTTCTTTAATGAGCAGCAACAACACAATGCAACCTCATACCGAGCTTTAGGGCCTATACATAATGCAATCAATGCATTCACACAGGGACACACTCGATGGGTCAAGACAGCCAGCACAAAACGGGAATGGAATGAGGAACAACTCTCTTGGTGAAAGATTCTGGCAACATCTTTATTCACCAAAGCCATGGTTGAGAATATGTCAACCTGACAAAATTGGGTATATGTGTCCCAAACATGACTGCTATCTAAGTCCTCAAAACACCTTCGTTCCAGGTTAGTGGATCAAATGCCATTTGGGGGGCTAAAACCACTTTTGTACATCTTATAATACTTTCGTGAATCCCTTCTGTATCACATGGTAGGATTCATACATGTAGACAACCGATACATACACTGACGATGTACGTAGACCTTATGTACATTACTTAGCCAGAGGCGTAGACATGGCTGTATTTGGGTTCACAACGCAGACGTTTTCAGGCGGAAAGGCTCCTCACAAGGTGAAGAACAAGAGAACGAGAGCAGCAGTAAGGGTTTTATTCTCTTCTTCTTATGGTGGTCTAGGGTTCGAATCCCTTTTTGTTTCACTTGCGAAACCTTTCCCCATAAGCCTTTTCCACATAGCAATGGCTTCCTCAGCCGGTCAGCCTCAGTTTCGATACACGCAGAGAAACTGGACTTACATGGCAGCCATAATTTCGTGAAATGGGTACAAGGAAATTCTAAATCCTAGCCTGAATTCGAGACACCCACTGTCTCAAAAGACTCATGAACATGCTTCAGCATGGCCTCGTCCCTTGCCCAGTCCTGAAGCGGAGCATTGACAAAATGAGCATAGAGCTTATTCCTCACACAAGTCACAGAAATGAGACTGTGGGCCATGGGGCTATCAATCTCAAAATCATAATAACAACATGAGATATGCAGAACACATCAAGGCAGAGATACACGGATGCTCTGATACCAAATGTTAGAAATTTACAACAGCGATTCTAAATCTTTTAAAGAATCTCAAAATTGAACTTTAGATGTCCAGGATTACCTCCAGCCATTGATGACGCTCTTGCTGCACAGTCCACTTGCTTCATCACTTCAACAGCACTCCAGCTTCAATCCAAGCAAAATAAAAATCACAGAAAATCTGAAGGCACTTCCAAGATATGCTCTCTCAGCTAGATGGTGTAAACAACTGAAGGGGATTGAGAGAGCTTGCTTGGGGACCAAACAGATGAATTTATAGCCAAGCTTCCATCAAGCTTCTAATGGCTATGCGTCAACTGTTCCACAGATCAAGGTAGAGAACTCCAGATGGAGTAATGGACCACTTCAGAAGCTCCAACTAGAAAATTAATTAACTGCAGTTGATTTCCTTAATTCAAGGAAACTACTGCAGTTGGTTTCCAAAAATTAAGGAAAGACTGCAGTTTACTGCCATAACTGTAGGCAGTAGTTGGAAAAACTTTAATGGAGCTTAACATTCAACACTTTCTATTTATTAGTAAAAGTTAAGTTCACTGTATCTTTGTGTTTTGATTATAAATCTATATTTCATTTCGTTCCCTTCATAATTTGGATCATTCAAGCTCATTAAATGGAAACAAAATGTTAGAACTCTTGCGAACTCTAAATTTATAAACCTTTCTACCTTCATTATTCGAAAATTCCTCAATTATATTCAAATTTTAGTGATGAAAGAATTTGATGTTTTCTTCGCCAAAATCCAACCATATAACCCTACTATTCATGTGCCACTTAACCTCCCTTTCCCAAAGGAGTTTTTCCGTTTTTCACTCTAGATTTGTTAGCATCACTAGCTCCTAATTCGATAAAATCCCAGCTACATTATGATTATAAAAGTTTTCAACACTTTCCTCCACACATTTTAAAATCCTATGTCAATTTTATCCTTTCACTAAATTACTCCTTTTTCCACTCAAGATAACGATTCCACAAACTACCTACTTGCTAAATTCCTAGAGGTTGGATTAAAATGAATCAATTCTTGGTTTACCGAATTCATAATCATTCTCTTTTTTAAAAAACATATACTTATACTATATATATATATGGTTATGGGTTATTATATAATATAATATAACGTATATAACAATGGTTTCTCTCATATGAAATCATGGAGATCTCGCTATTTGGATTGTATTGAAATATTTATATTAATATAAATTTTTATAATCAAGTATTATTTTATTTTAGCATTAAACTTATTATTCATTTTCATTATAAATAAACTCTATTATTATATCATAAACTCATTATTCATTTTTATTATAAATAATTCTGTAATTGTTCTTTTATTTGAAATTTGTATTTTTTTTCAATGTCTTCCCAATATATTCACTCACAATAACTTATTGAGTATGCTAACTGATATAAGTGCATTACCTAGGTCAACTGTTTATTAGAGGAGTTAGTTTGTAAAATTAGGATTTAATTATATAATGTATTTTTTTCTATAATTTTTAAGAGAGAATGATGATTATTGTAAATAGGAGAAGATTAGAGTATTGTGGAAAGTTTGAGAAGATTATGGATTAGTTAGCTCTTATCTAAGGACAAGGGATTGGATGAGACATTTTATGGATATGAGAGATATTGTGGGAGTTAGTTTAGGGATCTAGAATCTACCTTGGGTTCTAATCTATTTGTATAAATTGAGGTGAGTCCATGATGCATGTATGTATGTAGAGGGTTGTAAGTAAGTGTGAGGAAGAAGAAGTTCTCCTTTAAATATTTTATGTCTTTAATAAATTATATTTTAGAGTTTATATGCATTCTTATTTTGTGGATTTTAGAGCTCTATTGTGTTTGATTTAAGGGCAGAACCTATGCTTAGAGGCCTACGTCAAAATTATTTTGGTATAGATTGGATAGATAAGGGTTGCTATGTGTGAAGAATTTTTGCATAAGTTATTGTGGAAAATTTGGGGTAGTTGGGATCAAACGTTGTGAAAATATGTGATAAATTAAGTCCAATCAAAACTTTGAATATATTCCTGAGATTGAAGACCAACATTATGGACCTTGTATTTATCTTTAGCCCATTCTATGACCACTTTCCAATCCTCGAGAAACCAAGTTGTTTTGCATAATATAGAAGTAGCCACAAAGCAACAAATTCCTCACTCATATTTGATCTAAAACCTAGAGCATAGGAAATATGAAAAAAATGTGAGGAATTAATATGAAGAACTATTGCTAGTCAACACTGCGAAGGATGGTCTTGTCTAGCCCATCAAAAAACCCTGATAGGATCTTAAAATCCAAAGGAGGCATAATGGGATTATGAGCTTTGGCTTTCTTAGGATCTCACTTACACTTTCACCACTAAGACGTTTCATTTGCAACATCTGGTGCAATTGCTCGTTATTGTTGATATGGACTCCCAAGGACCAATACCTTCGTCCTCCACCTTAGCCACCACGTCATCACAACTACTTGAATTCAGAACACAATTTGTCACATTATCATATCATGGATCTAACCTCGTCCCATTTGAGGTCCTCCACCTGCATTTCCAATATTCAAATTATTCCTTTCCCTCACTGGATTATTATCTCCATCCACATCAACTTTCACCAATGAAAAATTGTACAAACATGTAAATGTGTCCTCCAAATGACCGTAATCTACTAGCTCTTCATCACACACAAACTTATTCAATGTACTCCATTACCCTAGGTTTTTGACGAAACTCTCAACTCTAAGGTTCCCTCATACTCCTCTTCCTCCATACCATCAAGCTGGTTCTTTTGTAGAACGCTACAAATACTTTTACTTGCTTATATATATATAAACATTTTCACATATCCTAGATATTGTATAAGTACAGTAGTTATTACATCATGGAAAAGTTCACTAAAGCTATCATGAGAAAAATGTGAGACCCTTTATCTCTCCTCTAAATTGGAGAAGCTATGGGTTTTAGCATCTCTTCTAAAGTTGGTAAGGGCAAGTGTTTAATTTGGTTGATTCTCCCCAGATTAATCTCTAGGGCGAATTGTTTACCAAAAAAGATTTTGAAGAAGCAATGAAGAAGTTTTCCACAAAAATTTCATTAGACAAAAGAGTTTAAGTAGTTTTTCCATTAACTATATTTCTTGTTTTGAGATAATGTTTCTAATGCAACCCTACACATTTAAGGGCACTTTTGACACAATGTTTCCATCCAACTCCACACTTCGAGGGCAATTATGGGTGCTTTGTATATTTTAAAAATATATATAAATAAATTTAGACCTTGAATATGCCAAATTTCCAACGAAACCAACTTTGAAAATATGCCAAGTCAGCAACATGTGCATATTTTGACTACGCTTTAAAAGGCAGCAGCATAAGAACCCTTGCACCTCGCAGTTCAACAGTCAGCAAATCAACTGTTCGAATCGAATGGCGCAGAGCGACAGAGTACGAGCCTACCGAGCCTCCATTCTGCACAGCGTGGGCGACCCCTCGCAGGTGGGCATCAAGGCCTCCTACGAGTACTACGAAGACGGCCTCCTCGTGGTCTCCGAAGGGAAAATAAAAGCCCTAGGCCACGCCCACGATCTGCTTCCCAGCCTGAGCCACGACACCGAAGTCGTAGATTACCAGGACTCCCTCATCGCCCCGGGATTCATTGACGCCCACATCCACTTCCCGCAGTTCGAAATCGTGGCTTCCTATGGCCACCAGCTCCTGGATTGGCTCGACAATCACGTCTTCCCCGCCGAGGCCCGCTTCGTCGACCGTGCCCACGCCTCTACCGTGGCCCGTCGCTTTCTTGACGAGCTTCTGCGCAACGGCACGACAACGGCGCTTGTTTTCGGGTCCTCGCACATGGAGGCCGTGGACGCCTTCTTCGAGGTAGCGTCGGAGCTAGGGCTTAGAATGATCGCCGGCAAGGCCCTCATGGACCGCAAGGCCCCGGATTCCGTCACCGATACGCCGGAATCAGGCTACAGGGACAGCGCGGAGCTCATCCGTCGCTGGCATGGCAAAGACCGTCTGAGCTACGCAATCACGCCACGATTCGCGATCACCTGCACAGGCGAGCAGTTGCGGCTCGCCGGCGAGTTGCTTGCGGAGCACCCTGGGGTGTACCTGCACACGCACCTTTCAGAGAATAAAAAGGAAATTGAAGTCGTGGCGGAGCTTTTCCCCGAGCACCGTGACTACCTCAGCGTCTACGACCACTACAAGCTGGTCGGCCCGCGGTCGGTGTTCGCCCACGGTGTCCACCTTACGGATGAGGAGTGCGCCCGCCTTGGGCAGAGCGGTGCTGCCGTGGCTTTTTGCCCGACGTCCAATCTTTTTTTGGGCAGCGGGCTCCTGGACCTGCCCAGGCTGGAGGCGCACGGGGTCAATGTAGGGCTGGGCACCGATGTGGGCGGCGGCACCAGCTTCTCGTTGCTCCAGACGCTCAACGAGGCCTATAAGGTTATGCAGCTCCAGGGCCACAAGTTGCACCCTTTCAAATCGCTTTATTTGGCCACGCTCGGCGGTGCGCGGGCTTTGAGGCTGGACGACAGGATTGGGAGCTTTGCCCTGGGCAACGAAGCGGATTTCGTGGTGCTCGATTACAAGGCCACGCCGTTGATAGGGCATCGAATTGAGAGGGCGCGCAACCTTGAAGAGAAGCTGTTCGTGCTCATGATGTTGGGGGACGACCGTTGCGTGAAAGAAACATTTGCGGCCGGAAAGTCTGTCCATATACGCTCTCATTTCTGGTGATCTTTTTGCCTTGCCTTTCAGGTTTTTACCTCTCCCACATGCTGGTATCAAGTAATTGAATTTCTTAAATTTCTCTGTTATAAATTAGATTTAACTTAGCTGATGTGGTTCCCGTAAGAGGCCAGTTCCCGTAAGAGGCCACTCACCAAAGTTCAGTGTGGTTGGTGTGCAATAAATTGCCTGATAAGCCCTAATCGGCAGCCTCCGGCTTTAAAATGAGTCATCGCAGAGCATTTCGGAATAGATTTTATAAATTTAAAATATTCTGCGATTGGGATTTTAATTTTAGGGTTTTGTTAAGTGGTATGAGTCTTGAGATGATTTCATATTTTGGATTGAGAAATTGTTATTTAGTAAAAATGAAGTTGTCACAACATTCTGAAATAGTATTCATTTAGATTACACCAACTCTTAACATGACTAAATTTTTGTCTATAAATTTTCTTTCTTATAATTTTTAAGACATAAAATACTTTAACAATACATCCCATCACTATTTATTCTATATCACATAAATAACTCTAAAATATATTATTATT
>APFE031377837.1:96021-129386 GCA_000404065.3 Pinus taeda
AAAATACTGACGATTACAATAGTTTCTGCAACTCAAGTGATTGCTATTCCTAGTAATTTCTGATTTTCTCCCCTAGCCTCAAACAATGAAATAGTTTCTGACTTTAAAATACGTTAGTGATTAACGTCTTTAACTTGTTTTTATGACTTTGGAATCTACCCCCTTCCCTCAGAGACCTGGAATTTTGTAATTTCAAAATAAAATCAAAATTTCAAAATAAAATTTCATCCCTTTTCCCTCAAAGATATTCTATGGAATATTTTCTGACTCCTTTATTGGTATTTTTGAGTAGTTTTAATGACTTTAAAATCTCTTTTCCTTCTTTGAGTAGTTTTAATGACTTTAAATTCTCTTCCCCTTCTTTTAGACGCTTGAAATAATTTCTGTAACATTAACATATACCATGATTAACCTTCCTCTATAATTTTTAAATCTCATCCCTTCCTTAAAGACATGAATAAGTGGTTAAGCAAACTCCTATAATTTTTAAATCTCATCCTTTCCTTAAAGACATGAATAAGTGGTTAAGCCTGAGTGTAAAAGGTCACACAGATAGTTTATACTTCCCCGCTTATATCTTTTTCAGGCCATTGTAATGTTCCTATTTGAAAAGGCTTTTAACTCTCCTTTTTTAAGAATTATTCACGAAGAAAATGATGTGGATTAAGAAATTTGAAAAAAAATGAATTAATATTTCATTACTGGATTTTATTACAATTTATAATCTAATTTTGGGAATTTGTTTTGAACATGAAGTTGGAAGTTTCAAAAGAACAATGTAATTTTATACGCACATGAAGTTGGATGTTTCAAAGAACAATGTAATTTTATACAAATATGCTATTGGCGAGTCTGAGTGTGATTTATTTTAGTATAGAGTTTTTAAAATTTCTATTTGAAACAAAAAAAATGTGATGATTTAGATTTAATAATATGAGAATATTTTTTCTTATAAATATCAATTTAATGATGGAATCAAGGTTTCCAAATTATTTTATTTCTAATTTATGTTATTATATGCATATCTATTTTCTTACATTACAAAAAGTTACAGCTGATAAATTAAAAAAACATAAGTATTTGTTACTATAACATTTATTAGCTATTTAATTTATATAACTATACTAATATAATAACTTTAAAATTTTATATAACAATCTAAAATAATTTTCATAACCACTATTTTTGGAAATAGAGTTTCTACTATTGAATCGGAAAAAAGCCAAAGTATAAATAATCACACAGACAAATTATAGGCCCTACCTTTTCTGCCATTGTAATGCTTCTATTTAAAGAATGCTTGCAACACTCCCCTTTCAATATTAATAAAAAAGAAGGTGATTTGGATTTACAGAAGTTTGAAAAAAATCTACATCAAAAATTATTTTAAAACTAGAAATTGGAAAGCATTATTAGTTTTGAGAAGTTGTTTTTAATTTGAAATTAGGGGTGTGAAGTTTAATGTGCGGAAATTTCGGAAATAAATCGGTGAGAAAGAATAATCATAAGTGTTGTACATATCACAATAATATTGGAATTATTGTGATATTATCATCAAAATCACATTTGAGGATATTATTGTTTGAAATTATCAGAGTAGTTGAAAGGAAATTATTGCCATGCTGTTAGAAAAAATTCAGGTTGGGGGCTTTTTAAAGGTTTTTTTGTTTTTTCTTGTGTTAAGATTGAGCTTTGACGGTTGTGTGAATTTTGTGATTAGTTTTCATCAAATAAACAAGGGAAAATCTATAGTTTACTTGTATCTTTTGAGTGGAGACTTACTCTAGTATACCATATCTATATATTTAGGTATGTAAATCTTTTTTTCTTCTTTTTCTTGGTTTTCCAAGATTAGAATACTCTAAATTTAGAATCTTTCACTTCTTATCTTTTTTTGAATTTTCACATTTGCTTTGTCTAGTAAGTCCAAAACATAAAAATTTAATTAGAGCTCTACAAAATGGCAAAACCATTGGACCAAATGTGGGAGTATGGTGAGCTATGTGAGGGTGAAATAGAACAAAGTTGAGTTGCAAGTTATGTGAAATGGAAATATTTGGCAGAATCATAGGCTTGAAATACCACTTTGCCAAAATCCCAGGGCATGAAGTGGATATTTGCCCTATAGTTATCCTAGAGGTTGTCCTTATTGCAAAGAACTCAATTCTTGATACTGCTAGAAAGAGAGATTAGAGGGAGGAACTAAGGAATTGCATGGGAACTACAAGCTTCTCAAGGGCGAAGGAAACCTAATCCTTGGCCACACCTTCGTACTGCATTATTATTATCGAATTATCATTATAGGATCTAGATGCCTCATCATGATCATCTAATGAGATACATCTATTTTTGTTTTAATGTGATTTTGTATTAGCTTTTATTTTGTGAGAACTTATCACTGAGGATTATCTACTATCAATGATTGATGAACCACTGGACATCTTATACATTTTATATTGTAGTGTTATTTTCATATTTGTGTGACAATGTGTTTAATTGATGTTGATGTTGTTTTTTTTTGTTTGCTAGGTTATGTGAGTCTTGAGATGACTGGCATGCTAAGTCACCTGACACGGGGATTCATGATTCAACGGATACCGGGATTCGAGTGTTTGATACGAACACGTTGACCCCTAGGGACAAGACATGTTCAGATACGTTATATAATTACATATATATATAATATATATATACATATATATATATATTGAAAGTTAGATATTTCTTACACAAATTCTCATTCATGATACAAATTCATTGATTCAAACATAGATCTTCATCTAGATGTAAGTTTTACAAAGTAACATTATGCATACAAAATTACAATTACAATTGTGACATAAATGATAAATTATAAATTTATAATACATATTCAATTCATCAATGATCCAATAGGAGAAAGACAAGATAGTAAGATAAAGATATTGTAGTTTTATCATTAAGTCATCAAAATCAAAATATGTTACTGTTTACATAGGTAGTGCAATTCCGATGGTAAATAGAAATAGCAAATACAAAACAACTACAACTCAAGTCTACAAGTATACAAGCCTCAAGGTAGTAGGTAGCTCATGACTCGTGAGTCATCAATCCTCATAGTCATCATCAAAATCAACATCATTGTCGTCATCATCATGGTCAACATTGCTCTCCTCCGCTGCATCCTCCTCCTTTGTATCCAAAGTCATCTCTGCATCTGCTAGTGTGGAGGATGACCCCTCTATAGTATCACCACCATCAAATCTGACAGACTCTAGCACTTACTTGTTGCTTGAATCTCCTTGAAAATGCTCCCACACCCTTTGCTCCTTGCTCCCAAACACCCACAACAAACTAAACAAGTGAATGTGCAAATAGAATGGGGAAATACGTCTTTATAATGCCGCGCGGGTTCTTGAATTCTGGATTCGAAGTGTCCTGATCGGGACACGTTCCAGATTCCAAGTGTCCCAATCGGACACGACGTGTCCCGATTTTTAGACACGAATCCGCCTGATCATGGTGGGTCGCACATTCTCGAAGTTGTGTGTTACTGTTCTACATAGGAAGCTCTTCAGTGACCTTGAGCAGAGACAACTCAGAGCTAGGGGACAGACAGGTTTTCGACCGGATCATCAAACCATTGACCACATCTTCACCCTTCGCGTTGTGATTGAGGAGGCGCGACACCGCTCTTCGAAAATCTATTGTTGTTTCATAGATTTTTAGAAAGATTTTGACTTTGTTCCAAGGGAGGCCTTGCTCCAGAGACTCAGAGATATTGACATCTTTGCAACCCTATTAACCGCTATTATGTGCCTATATGAGTCCGTTCTTGGTTGTCTTCATGCAGCCCATGGGATGTCTGATTTCATTCAAAGCACTATTGGGGTTAAACAAGGTTGTCCACTGTCCCCCACCCTGTTTGGGATCTATATTGATGAGTTGGAAGCATTTTTACACGAGCATATCCAGGACATTGATGGCTGCCTTCTTCACTAGGTTCTGATATCTATTCTATTCTTTGCGGACGATGTTGTCCTCCTCTCCTCATCCCTAGAAGGATTACAGAGGCAACTGGATGCCTTAGCTCTGTTTTGTGACCTTCGACAGTTGACAGTCAACCTGGGTAAAACCAAGGTTATGATCTTCAATGGGGTGAAGAAAACATCAGACCTTCACTTTCTATTCAGGGGGGAGGAGATTGAGATCACCAACACGTATACTTACTTGGTGGTGCAATTCTCAGGTCCCCGCTTCATTTTGCGACCAATGCTTCAACCTCATATCAACAAAAGATATGGATCCTTAGCCCTTCTCGAGGGACAATGCTTTCGACATCACTTCTAGGACATCTTGTCCAAGATGAGCCTCATGGACACCTTGATTCGTCCCATTGTTCTATATGGCTCAAAGATTTGGGGACCATCTTTACTCAGATTGGGCTTCAGCTAAGAGAGTCTAGATTCTTCTTCTCCGCCACATCATTAGGTGCACACTGACAGTGCCACAACACATCATCCTTGTAGAGTTTGGAGCTCAGTCCTTTCGGCTTGAGATTGTCTTCAGATTGGTTTCATTCTTGCATTGTGTCTGGGGCTTGCCAGACTCGATAAAGAGTAGGGACCTTTATCCTTATTTGGCATATTGCTCTTCTGAGACTATTGCCCGTTCTACTTCCTCAGGTCGAGCCAGATGTTGGTTTACAGGAGTTTCAAACCTCTTAGAGTCAGTGGGAATTTAGTTGGATCGTCTCCCTCCTTTTCGATATTCCTTAGATGCTCCTGGTCACCTTTTACCTACTAGACAGGAGCTAAACAAGATCATCAGGAAGGACATCTATAGGCAGTTCGTCGAGGTCACCTGGGTCAATCTTCCAGGAGGGTTGCGCCCAAAGATGGCTTTCTGCGCTGAGCACTTCTTGGAGTTGAGAGACGGGCTCATTATTCGACCCCAGTATATGTTTCACCACTGGATGCATGCTCTTCGCATTCCTCTAGGCTAGTTCAGAGTAGGTTCTCATAGACTTTGGGTAGAGATAGACCACCAAGTGGATAGACTAGACAGAGTCTGCCAGTTATGTCATTTACAGGAAGTGGAGATCGAGGTGCACTTCATCCTTGGTTGCCTTGTTTACTACAAGATCAGAGGAAGGTTTCATTGCTTGTTCAAAGATTCTCGGACCCTCGCCGACTTTTTCAGGTACCGCGATCAAAGATGTTTGGCCCTATATATGCAGGAGGCTCTTAGGTTCCGAGCGCATATTCTTCAGCCTCCCATCAGACCAGATCCCACACAGAGGATCACGACATTTTCAGGGTACTACATTCAGACAAAGGCACCAAGAGATCGATTGATACCAATACGTATCTAGACTCCAGATCAACGAGGATCTGTGGGACCTCACTCTGCCACAAGAGATCTCAGCAACAATTCTGTCTCAGATATGTTCCTAGGAGACAGACTAGGTCCTCCAACATTCAGCAGCGTGTGAACTCCCCCAGGATATGATTTAGTGGACATTCTGCACTTGCCATTGGCTCTTCATCGGGCCAACATAATTTGTTGAGTTTCTTCAGTGTTATTTATTCAGCCTCAGATGTTAGGAGAGATGGGTCTGATCCTTAGACTTATTAGCTTCTGGATCTTCTACACTAGGGCCATATGTTGATTTACTTCATGCATTGTATTTTTTATAGGAGACCGTTTGGTTTTCCCACTTTGTATATACATCAGTGTACTCAACAATCCCTTTGACCTACTTTGTGGTCATGAGTTGGACATAAATATAATTATCTTATCTTATCTTATCTTATCTAAGTGGTCAAAATCGCCTAGTATTACACTCGGCTTGGGCCATGCCAACCCTTAGCATTGCTGAATTTTTGCCATAGAATTTCGAATTGATGACCTTTACATTACACCACTGAGTGCTTTAACAAAACACCCTATAACCATCTACTTTAAACCCAATAAACTGATATTAATTTTTCTTTAAAAAATGAAAAAATATTTATATATTTTTAAAACTTTGCAAATAATTTACAATATTTTTCACAATATTACCGATAATTTAAACTTTTAGAGCCCCTTTGGTCGCAACGACATTGATAAGAAAACAAAATTTAGTAAAATTTTCACTAAATCTCTTATTCAACTTACACATAAACGTGATCAACAAGTTTATAGTTCCTTCAGTTCACTTGTAAAATTAGTTTCAGAGTGCATGAACTTCTTTCGTCAGCTCTAAAGTTCCAGAAAATATTGTATTACTCTTTTTATAGTTTTAGATGAGCCATAAGTCAGTCTGAAACAGTAATATCGTCTCCAGTATCTTCACAGATTTCAGCAAGGTTGCTCATTTCTGGCAGCTTCTGTTAAAGGACCCTGAAACACATATATTTGCGTATTCTAAAGGATTTATAGATTAGTTTGGAAAATAATGAAAATATAATGATAAAATTTAGTAGAAATTCTTGAAAATTTGATTTTACATTTTCAAATTTAAAGATTTTAGATGTTTAGAAATGGGTTTTTGATGGTGTTAAATTTATTTTTATCATAAAAATTTACAAATACCCAGCATTCTAATTTTTGTAAAAATTAATCTTACAAGAATCAAAACAAGAAATCATCTCCTGAAAATTTGTGACACACGTAAACCACAGCAAAAATTACCATATATAATATAATTATAATTTTTAATTCTTTAATTCTTAAAAATAACCCAAAAAAAAAAAAGGAAGGAAGGAATTACTTTTTCCTCGGAGAAAAACTACTTCGGCCAATGATAATAACTCGATTCAAAATAATAGTCCTTTTTATGCACGTGGTGCTCCCACACACACCTGCCTTTTTTTCGTGTCAATAAAAGAGATCTTCTGCTAATGATAATAACTCGATTCAGAATAATAGTCTTTTTTATGCACATGGTGCTCCCACACACACCTGCCTTTTTTTGGTGTCAATAAAAGAGATGATTTATATTAATGTTAAAATTGAAAAAAAAACCTACTCTGAAATACATAGCACCAGCACGAATAAGCAACCAGTTGTACTCTTTAGCTTTAGTTGTGGGGTTTCATATCAAGATGCGGATGGGGTTTCATAATTGTAACCACAAAATAAACCAAACCAACGAGACCAAAGCCTTCACAATAATCACAATACCTCTTACACATGTGATTTGATGGGCTGCTCCACAATTACAAAAACTCGCTATAACCCCTATACTAACGGTGCGTAACCATCCTTAATATTCTACTACTAGGAGTACAAGTGAGCTGTCATTTGGCAGTCCAAGACTCTTCATAATCCCTTTTGCGCAAGTCGAGCTTCTGTTCAGAGTCAGAGTTTACTCTTTCAAATGGTGTTGCTTCTGGTGTGTGGGGGCATATTCCCTTTCTGGCCGCCCTAATCTATTACCTCAATTGTCTCTCCCATATGGTGACTAAAGTGCCATTTGCCAGACAGTATCCAGCTTTTTCTCCAGGTATTCCAGCAACCATTCACTTAATTAATTAGGACTTTCTAATCACATTGCTTGATGGTGTAAGTCACCACCCATTCTTAAAGAAGTGCCCCCTCTTCTACCCAGGACCATCTCAGTCAAAGTAGTGAGTAAATTGTGGTCATTGATAATGTCTGCAATTTGCTCGTTACTGCTACTACTAAAATTATGGCTCCTTGAGATTATATTTCTTATCTCTTAATTATCTACAACATTGAGTCTCTTATCCTCTTTTACATGGTCCTTGTTAATTATATATTCCAATAAGCTGATTTCTGTCATCGGTTTTCAATTCAGGTGTGAAAACTGCAAATGTTATATCATTGCAGCATTTTTTTAGACCATCAAAAGCATATTACATACTACTAGCTTGAAAACATCGAACTTCAAATTAGGCAACTTGATTGGTTCCCTTCTTATAATTTTGTATACATTACCGAAGTTCCAAAATTAGATATTCCTAACCAACAAACAATTCAAGAACCATAATCTTGTCTCAGAGAGAGCTTGATTGCTTAGTCTTTTTATTTTTCACTTCGCATTGCTTCTTTTCTCTTAGATATTATATTTATGCACTGCACCGTTTTGATTCTCCAATGTTGTTATAATTATGCTATGGTCTTTGGTCATATCACATCTATCTGATGGCTTTATTGTTAGTTTTTGAAGCATCAAATGTGCTTTAGCCTTGAAATTTGGGAGAGAGACTAGAATACATGAGATCTCCAAAACTTAGAAATCATTTCTATAAAAATGAATTAATTAGATTATTAACCTGTTTTTAAATATTTCGTAAGTCTAAAATTAGGGAATATGGTTAATTAATCAATATTAATTAACTCAAGATGAAAATCATCTAGAAACTCACACAGATCGATCTAAAAATATACAAGTCATCAATTATGTTTTAATCTTGGTCGTTGGTGCTTTAACAAAGGATTAGAAGAGGAAGTCGATGTGGTGATGGAGAATGCACTTGAGCAGTTCATTTTTTGAGCAGTTTTATTTTTAGAGTAATAGTAGTCAGTTACTAGAGAGAACGTTAGAGATTGAAATAGTGAGAGGGGTAGAGACAATGAGGCTAGAGGAGGCATTCTAGATCCAGTGAGTGCATTTGCAGAGAAACATAAAAGCCACAGAGAGACTGATGCAAGGGCAGTGCAACAATCTCTAGAGGCAAGATCGATTTGCTGAGAAGGAGAGACGTTTTCAGTTCTAGAGGCCGGGAAAGAGTCTCAGAGTGTCGGAGAAGCATCTTTTCAGTCAGTACAAGGTAGAATGACTTCATTAGAGATTGGTCTTAGGCTAGACGTTTGTCCAACAGGCTGTGTAGAGCAACGTAGAGGTTGACATAGAGGGTCATAGGGCCGAATTTCTGAAGGCAAGTCGTGTTGGGAGATTGCCTGTCGAGTGAGGAAAATTCCTCACTAGATTTTTTCCAGTATTTTCTCTATAGGATTGCCAGATTTCGACATCTAGTTGTATTCAAAATTTCTCACTGCTGCGTAATAATAGAATCCTCAACTACTACATCGGTTGTCTAAAAATAATTGTGTTATTTTTATGTGTGTGCTAACATTTCTTAGTGTCCAACTTTTTATTTTTCCGCAAAATTTTATTTGTAAAAAGGACAACATATTTATTTCAATATTTACCTCAACAAATAAATTGTTAATTAATTAACCATTAATAAAGATAATGCTGCAATAAAATCCTAGTTTGAAATTTTCACACTTACTATTTATGTCAGACCACTCAATTTCCTTTTGGAATATATTTTTTCTTCTACTGATTTTTGCTTTTGCTAATAAGTCCGCTAATTCATTAGGTCTAAATTTATGCACATTGATTTTGCCTATTATTTGTCTTGCAAACAATTTTTTGAACAACACTTGATGTGCTTCAATAATCACTACTTTAGTTTCAAGTGACAAATTTCATTGTTCATTCTCTCTAATGTTATTAATCACTTATGTGTATTAGTGAAATTTGATTAGATCCACTTATCACATTACTCATATTTCCCATTGTATCTAAAGCCTTTTTTTTTCTTTCCTTTTTCTTTTGATGGAAGACCCATTGATATCATTAAGGAGTTAGTCATGTGACCGGGCATTCTAATAGTTGCATGGTTTACATCATTTTCTTTTTTAAATCTTTTTGGTAAAATTTCGTTAGAATTGTAAAAAATATAGGTTTGTGCGGACAACAACGTGCATGATATGCTGATAATGCTATTAGTATTTTCATCCATCGCACATACCCCCCTCTATGCTCAACATGGTTTATAACTGCACTTTTATTTCCTTTCACCAGTTACCTAGCTATTCCTTATTTTGCTTTCGTCATTCTTTTATTTGCTTAGATTCTTCGAATCATATTAATCAACTAGGTGGTCTTATCTTTAGTATATTGATGTATTTTATTTATTTAGATTTTTTTTTCTAAGTAAAATTACTCTATTAACATAAAAATGATAAAGTTACATCTGGACCGAAGTAAAAAACAACTGTCCATGACAGAGAGCTGAACAATGAACTAGAATTCGAATCCCACGCAGGGGAGCAAGTAGTGACCTTCATATTGCGATTGCAAAAATCCCAAGGAAAAAACATGCCTATTAACCCATATGAGCCAAAAAGATGCCTGCTTTTATGGGCCGCATGGCAGAAGACCGAAGTAACAGAGAGAGATCTACACATCTGGGCGTTCTTCCACAATTCGGCACCAACCAAACTCAGGAGGTTCACTGTCACGAGCCGCTTCAGCATCCTCCCTGGCGCGAACAACTACATCATCAGAAGGACCAGGAGCCTCTGTTTCCATTGCCACGTCCGTGGCAAAGGGAATTGGGATCTCCGGAACCTGCAAAGTGAGAGGATTCTGCGTAGAGACAAAGGCAGGGCCCTCTTGTTGGGAACTGGATTCGCTCACTGCTTGGGCTTCTTCATGAAAGATGACAAAGATATGGGCCGTTATCCTAGGTCGATTCTGAGTGCAATTAAAAGAGAAAATCGCAGAGCCGAACGAGGGAGACGCAGAGGAATCAAGAGGGTAGTGGTTGGGGTGATGGAAGCGCCCTCTCCCACTTCGAGTGCGGGGATAATGGCCGGCTGTAAGCTCGCTGGAGAGGGATGGAGAAGTGGAGGTCGTGCTAGAAGGCGCACGCCAGGGAGTTCCCCTACAACTCCTCATCCTATGGCGAAGACGAGGCATCACAAAGACCACAACAATTCTACTGAAACTGAGCAGTACACCCACCGCCCCCGAGCACCAGCTGGTCAAACAAGCATCCAAACGAGAGCAAGGGACCTCCCGAGGACACCAGGGAAGAGACGAAGGCGTCTTCTCTAGAAAGCCAGAGCATAACCAGACCCACAGGGCGACAAACCAAGACCGACTAAAGGTAGACTAGCAGAGCACCATAAACACTAGAACAATACCATTGCTAAACATGAATTTATCATTCTTCTTCCTGCCTCGAATGGCACCCATCATAACTACTGCATTGAATTGAGTCGATGCATTTCTCAGACCAGAGCATGCGAAGGCGGTTAGGAAATTGACAGACAGACTGTGCGGATCAATGCCATCTGAGGTGAAGCAAATGCTCCCTGTATGTCGTGGATTTAACTGTGTGGCTTGATATGCCATTTGGTACAGGGCGGGCAGGTGTTGTCTTACCTCGCCCCACCCCTGTCCCATCATCTCTTCCTGCTTGCTAGTCACTCGCATCCGGGGTATTTAGATTATTTTTTAAATATTCAATGAAAATCTTTTATAATATTAATTATTTCAATAAAATAATCTTATGTCATTTTCACACATGCAAATTAAGAATGGGGTATTGGTATGAAGGCAATTCTCGTGGAGCTTAATTTTATTTCTTCTTAGAATTTTTAAATAGAAGGTAGATTCACTAGTAACCATATAGGTGACGAGTGACTCCAAAGGATTCGATAAGATTTGGTCTTGGGACATTTGTGGACTTAGAACACAAGGTGATTACTAATTAACGTAACTCTTGCTTCCCTTTTCAAGGTTAATTATTTACATAGTGTTTGTACAATATCATTGACATTAGTTATATGGATATCTATATGATCATCTAAAGCTATGACATCATCATTTAAAAAATTTACAAAATTCACATGGATCAATTCTTTGTTTTTGTTTTTTCATTTGTGTGGAATTGGTGAAAGTTACACCTAATTCTTTTCGATATTAGATAGTGATAGGCATTACACATTTTTCAAATTAAATAGACCCCTCTCTTTTTTCTTTATAGATTTCTCTTTTCATGAACTTGTATAAACACTGATTCCAAGTGCTTGGGCAAATAATGTCATTTTTAGTGTTTATATTTGAATTCCCATTTCAACTCCCAAGAAGTTGTAGATCTCGTTTTTCTCTCTTTATACCAGCCTAGATCCATCTTTACTCCGGATCTACCAAGCGTCAATCTCACAATGCTTGGTAGATCCAGAGTTCAGATGGATCTAGGCTAGTTTGGTTTCCCCCTTTAAATATGCTATATTCCACCACATGAATACCATAGGTTCTCATACCGTGTGTCAATAACGTGGGCGAATACCATGAACTTATTTTTATTTTAACGTTTATTTTGATTATTTTAATTTTATTTTGAGTAAGTTAAAATGTTTTCACGTTGATTTAATTTTTTTATTTTTATTTTTATGTAATTTGACCAAGTCAAAATGTTTATAGAACAAGACATTACAACATCTCTTCCATGCTGGGTTAGAGAGTGCCTCTTGATGCAATAATGTGTTGTATCACCTTATTGTTCATCGAAAGTGTTACAACACGTACCTACACCCAAAGTGGTAAATTTTTAAAATACAAAGTGCATCCTAGGGGACACTTAAGAAGGTTGTCCATTGTCACCACATCAGCGCTTCCCTTCACTTTAGGTTCACTGCCTTCCAACCAAAAGGGGCTTTTTAAAGTTAGGATTACTAAAGCTATGACAAGAAGGCTCTAGGTGGATATGAAGAGTTCACTTTAACAAAACAATACATTATAGCAAAATAAAATGACATGACGGAGGATTGAGACTAGTCCCTATTCAATATTGGGCCAATGGAGTTAAGTGATTGTTGGGTAGTGGAGGCCCCGCGTAACGGTTTTGGGGCTTAAAGTCTATAAAGTAGGGTAATAATATTGTAAATCTCCGAAATACGCAGAGCATGAAATGTAATAGGTCGAGTCAAAGGGTTGTTCGCCCAAAAATAATATAGAATAATAAGAAGTAAGTCGGCCTGCCTTAGAGCGAGGCTCTAAGGGTAGAAAGTAGTTTTTGGCTGGAGAACAATGTTAAGAGTTTTTGAAAGTATTGGTGCTCTGAGTCTGTACGTCCGGGTCGTGAAGTGTTAGTAGTTGGATAGAGGCTTTGTCACTACGTGCGCGGAGGCCTGATAGAGTCTACAACTGTGTGTGCGGACCCCTACAGCTGTGTGCACAGGGCAGGAAGTGAATTGTATTGAATCAAGAACATTAATAAAGATAAATTGGTTTTGAAATATTGTGTGGACTCTGAAACATTATGGTTCTGGTTTATATATTTGTTTTGATCTGTGCATTATGCTTATGTTTTAACTTTATGCAAATTTATAACATTTCTGGGTGTGCGTATTGGGTATCTCTATTAAATAGTTGCTTAAAGACTGTAAGGAGTAGATCCGGTCTATAACAAGCTCATAAATAATAACTACTAAGGAAGTGCCTTGTTCCGGATCTACGTGGAAGCAGAGTGGCGTGAGGCCACAGATTGGTTCGCAAACCTTTCCAGAACACATCTAGACATCCCAAGGGTGCAAAAACCTGGTTCCAACACCCTCCTTTGCTACCTCGGGTGAGACTTCAGTTTGCGCTCCGCGGATTGTTGCCGAAAGGGCCGGTAACGCGGGATTTGTTTGGCCAATAACTCTTCCAAACCTGGGTCAGGCCCTAATAAGCCAACAAATGGTTTTGTTGCCAGGATAGGGATCTGCCTAAGGGATGTCTGATGTTGGGACACTAGAACCCTACGAAGAAAGAACCTGAGGATTGATTGGATCAGGGGCGGTATGAGTTCATAGTAGGTCCCAGCACACCGATGCGCAAAGCAGAGGTTAAACATGACGAGCGCGATCCAGTTGCCGGTATTCAAAGGAGCAGGAAGCGAAGATCCAGAAAAATTTTGGTTCGTGGTAAGGGCAGTATGGGAAGTGCACGAAGTTACGGACGATAACATCAAAAAGGCTACCCTGGTCAGCGCACTGTAGGACCGCACGCTAACATGGTATATAAAGTACTCAAGTAATCACCCGAATGTGGGAACAACGAAGATCCGGGCTGAATTGAAAAAAGAATTTAGTCGGTCGAAATCAGAGACGCAGTCGATCCTCGAGCTCAAGGAGATCGCAATGCTGCCTGGTGAAACCTCGTGGGATCTGGATCAAAGATTGAAGGGTACAATCCGCGAGGCTAACATGACGCTGACGGATGTGCAGCACTGCGTGTGGTTTGTGGTATCGTTGACACCACATTTGACGACGACACTGTCACAGCAAAAGATCTCAACCCAAGCTAAAGCGTTGGAGACAATGACAAGGTTGCATGAAACTCCAATACAAGATTCAGGGTTGGGAGTTCAGTAATTCCACGCGCAAATACAAAACCTATGTTTAGAAATGTAGAATTTAAGACAAGAAAAGGTGCCCCGGCCAGACGCCCGGGAGGAAGTGTGTATAAAATGTAGAAGCTAGGGCCACGATAAGGATCACTGTCCGGTCTTTGCGAACTATGTGGTAGTGGGGGGACCAACACCGTTGCGACCAAAGGCACAAACGGGGCCAAGCGCGACACCCTCACTCTGGTGCACAATTTGTCAGGTGGGAGGAAAGCACAACACGAACAACTGTCACCTACTGCCAAAATTTAACCAGACCCCCTAGCAACTATTTTGCAATTTTCGTAGATCGGTGGGCCACGAGGAGCGAGACTGCGGTAGTTATCAATTATTGATGGACTGGCCGCTAGCCTACCGAATGCAAACTGAAGCGCGAGGTTAGGATCCAGCCGCGACGATAGCGCACGGTGGGTTCCAGGGACGTGGACGAGGACGGGGAGGAATGGGACCGGGAAGGGGTTGTCGACAGCGAATCTATTACAACTGCGGAGGACTAGGGCACTACGCGCATGATTGTACCAACCCGACCAGAATATTGTGCCCCTACTCCGAGCAGTTTGATCATGAAATGACAGATTGCTCCACACTGATAGCACAAATATGCGAGAAAAGGGCAACACAACCTACAACGACGCAAAATGTCCAAATGATGAGGGTTGAACCATGCGAAGAGGACCCCAACGTAAACATGATAGTGAGGAGCAGCACAACTATAGGAGGAGATGCGAGGAAATAATGTGGAGAAGATGGGAAGGGTGGCGATGCCAGCTTTAAGGTGGAACAGGTGAAAGGGACATGTACGGAAGCTCATAAGAGTTTCACAGAGGTCTCTACTTTAGGTAGTAGTGATCCAATTGAGAATTGATCCCTCTATGTTAACTACTTTTTTAGAAACATGTATGAAACTGCTACGCTATAATCAGGCGATTAAGGGATTACAAGAGCTGATAACTAGGTGCGCAGGGTCAGGTGCACCTCGCGTGGTCCATAAATTAGGAAAAGATACTTTGCGCACTGGACGGGAAATGCGATTAACAGCGCAGGTCGACGACTATTTGCTAGATCAAATCATTCTGGACTTAGGTTCGAATGCAAACGTGCTACCTAAATAGACATGGGAATGCATGGGCAGACCCACATTACAGTGGTCCCCTATTCAATTACGGATGGTGAACCAACAAAAGATCTTGCCCATGAGGAGATTGCAAGGAGTCACGGTGGATATAGAAGGCGCGAGCACACAACCAGACTTTGAGGTAATAGAAATTGTGGATGACAATAACCCTTACCCAACGTTAATAGGGATAGACTGGGTCATGGATATGAATGGAGTCATTAAGAACCGGAAGATGGTATTTGAAAATAAGTCCCTCCACATAGTTGTTCCCTTAGACTCGGTTGAAGGAGTGCGGTACAATGAACCTGTATGCGACGATGACATAGATGAGGACTTGGATCATATCTACAAGATCACGGCACGAGATTAGGAATCAGTGAATCCGACTGTTGATGAAAGAATTCCATGGGAATGTGCAGAAGCCTGCATTTCAGATTCAGATGAAGAAGATGAACAGTGGCATAACCGGTTGAACGGAGTAACCACGTTAAACTGCAATATAATGACAAGGTCGCTGTGTTTTGTAAAAGCTCAGGATCGAGAACTGTCGATGTATGATGGATTGACCGAGGTAGACGAATTCCTGATCAAGTTTGAGTGCGCGGTACCAGAACACCAATAGTTTGATGCATTAAATTGGGCGTTGCGCGCAACGCCTGCGCGGTGGTGGGGGACACATGAAGGAACCTTTGAAGATTGGCGCAGCTGCAAGCGGATGATGCAAATCAGATCTGGGAAGCTAGAACTACGACTAACTGAGAAATATGATGGACGTGAAAACCCACACACACACCTCACCAAATGGATTAAAGGCTATGGGGAAGAGCCCCAGCCGAAGTGGATACACTTATTTTATCATACCCTGGATGTCATCTCGCGGAATTAGTATACTGAAATAGAGCTTCGACATGGCACAGGTGAATGGGATATCTTGCGTGAGGGTTTTTTGTTAACGTTCCTCTTGGAAGATCAATGGATAGACATTGTGGACGATGCGTTGCAGGTTGTGAAGGCCACTATTTTCAAAATACCACTGGAACCAGAAGAAATCGTGTAGCTAGAATGGTTGCGACAGTTGAGCCAAGCCCTGGAATGTTACAATGTGTAGGTAGAAGATGATGAGGACGACTCTAGAAACATCAATATTCCAGAAACAGAGGGGAGTCGCGAGGTTCGTGGACCAGCAATCGAGGATCCAGACATCACCATGTCGCTGAAAACGAAACAAGTAAACATGGAATGGAGGAAGAGCTAAAGTATGCAACGCTTGGGGACTATTGGGACGATGCCACAGTGGAAAAGGTCATCGAATTACTTCGAGAGTCTCAAGATTTATTCTCGACTAAAATCATGGAGTTAAAAGGGATCCTCGGTGACTTGGGAATGATGAAGATAACTTTGAAGCCGGATGTGAAGCCAGTTAAGCAACGACCTTATCGATTGAATCTGAAATACAAAGCAAAGGTCTGCGAAGAGTTGGACAAGATGCTTGCAGTAGGAATAATTGAAACAGTGGAGTCTAACTGGGTAAGTCCTATGGTTGTGCAGGAGAAAAAACAGAAAGGCGAAATTCGCATCTGTGTGGATCTCAGGAAGCTCAATGATGCATGTGTTAACAATCCATTTCCGACGCCATTTACAGACGAGGTACTGGAAAATGTGGGTAGACAGGAAGCCTACACCTTCACGGACAATTTCTCGGGGTACCACCAGATCAAGATAGCGCCAGAGGACAGGAGTAAAACAACTTCTGCCACCGAATGGGGCTGTTTTCAGTACACTGTGATGCTCTTTGGACTGAAGAACGAGCTGACGATATTCTTGTGCGTTATGGTAGCTGTATTCAAGGAATTTATACATAAGTTCTTGGAAGGATATCTTGATGATTGGACCGTATTTGGGTTAGTAAAGAAACATATCACGAGCTTACGATTAATGCTGGATACTTGCCGACGGCACCAGATTGCACTAAACCTAAAGAAGTGTACTTTCCTCGACCCCTTCGGAAACCTGCTTGGCCATGTGGTCTGTAAGCAAGGTCTGATGGTGGATTCGACAAAGATTGTTGTCATACTCAATCTGCAAGCGCTGCGAAGTGTCAAACAACTGCGCACCACACTGGGACACACTGGTAACTATCGGAAGTTCATAAAAAGCTACGCACAGATCACGGCACCAATGGAACAGTTGTTGAAAAATGATGCTACTTATCGTTGGAATGAGGAATGTAACAAAAGTCTGGAAACACTCAAGGAAAAGATGACATCAGCCCATATATTGGTCTTTCTGAAATGGGACATCGAATTTCACGTGCATGTTGATGCGTCGTGTATCGCATTGGGCGCGGTACTCACTTATGAAGGAGTGGAGGGAATTGATCACCCGATCGCGTTTGCAAGTCGACGATTGTCAAAAGATGAGAAGAACTACTCAACTACTGAGCGTGAGGGATTGGCGATGGTATACGCGCTCCAGAAATACCACCACTATCTGCTCGGAGGACACTTTAAGATGTATACTGACCACTCTACGCTAAAATACCTAGTGAATAAGCCTGTGTTGGGGGGGCGCATTTGTAGGTGATTGCTATTATTTCAAGAATATGACTTTGAAGTCGTCGTAAAGTCGGGACGTCTAAACGCAAGCCCAGATCACTTGTCTTGAATTGAGAACGACGAAGAGCCAACAAACTTAGAGGAGGACTACCGGATGCATAATGGTATGCAGTGCTTTTAACCACAAGAACCGCGCCGTAGGGATATTCCTTTCAGCAAAAGAAAGAATTGGCGATACACACAACAGACTTTACTGTTATTGTATGGCACCTCTACAAAATGGGCAACGACGAAATATTACGCAGATATGTACCTGAATTCGAGCGAGAACAGATCCTAGCCGAAGCACATGGGGGGGTTACCGGAGGACATTATGTGGGCGGTGCCTCAGCACAGAAGATTCTTCGCACCAGACTATGGTGGCCAATCTACATCAAGACTCGAAAGCGTATTGTCGGGCTTGCGATGTATGTCAATGGACTGGGAAACCATCGTAGAGGGATGAAATGCCACTCAAGCCACAGATGACGCTACAACCGTTTGAGAAATGGGCGATCGATTTTGTGGGGCCTATCACACCTCCAGGAAAGATGGGGGTGCGCTATATCATCACGGTGACAAAATACTTGACCCAATGGGTGGAAGCACATCCACTTAAAGACTGCACGACCACTACAGTTGTGAAATTCTTGTTCGAAAATGTATTAACGTGATTTGGATGTCCAAAAATTCTAATGAGCGACCACAGAATGCATTTCCTAAATGAGACTATCAACAAGCTCACTGAGGAATTTCAGATATACCATCAACAGAGTACACCACACCATCTGCAAGCAAATGGGACCGTTGAAGCATTTAACAAAGTTTTGGAGACAACGTTGACCAAGGTATGTAATGCACAGTGAATTGATTGGGATTTGCGCATATCTGCTGTGCTATGGGCATACTGAAAAACGTGCAAGAAGTTGACAGGCTAGACACCTTTTTGCTTAGTCTATGGCAAGGAAGTCGTCATGCCAATGGAATACATTATACCTAGTTTACGAATAGCAACGACGACAGGCATGGCAAACCGCGGAGCTTTGGAAAAAAAGATCGCACAACTAGAGGAACTCGAGGAGGAGCAATTTCTGGTAGGATTCCATCAGCAAGTACAAAAACAATGAGAAAAATCTTGGCATGATTGCCATATCAAGATGCGCATGTTCAAAGAAAATGATCTAGTATTACTATATGACAACAAGTTCGAGAAATTGCCTGGAAAACTCTGAATGCATTAGTTGGGACCCTATGTAGTCAAAGAAGTCACAAATGGAGGCGCAGTCAAGCTTGCAAAGTTGAATGGGGAGCCTTTCCTAGGCAGAGTAAATGGTAGTCGCTTGAAGCTCTACACGGGTGGGCCAACCGCTTGACTAACCGACCGCAAGACAGTCTCACTGCTCCTGGTAGTTGAAAGAGAGCGTGGGATGTTAAAGGAGTCCGTGGGGGAGCTGTGCGACAATCAAGGGACGCGCAGAATCGGTATGAGGTTGCAGTTGCGCAAAAGGGGCTGCGCTGCTGCATGGACAAGTAGAGAGGTGACTGTTGCTGACACTATTCATGACAAGATATGCGAGTTATGGCAAAAGGGAGCGGGCAGCGGACAATTAAGAGACAAGGTACGAGTTAGATCTGGAATGATCCTCCACAGGCTTAATGATACGACACCAAAAAAGGAGGGAACCAATGAATTTGAATTTTGAAATGCTTATAAATCCCCAGGGGGCATTCACCGAATGAGCTGCGCTTCTGAGAAAAGTAAGCTATTGTGCCCTCCCGTCGCTATGGAACTGTTCATTATCTACGCTCAAGGAGTAAGCTCGAGGATTGTGATATGGCCAATGGAGATGCGGGACTTTCTAACTAGTATGGTGTTGACGGCTGTGGGCACCGCGTAGAGTTCAGCATCGACGGTGGGGGATGTGCCGAATTTTTTTAGACATGAAGCAGAACTGGTCTATTTTCCACTGCCTAACCCATGGGCTGGTCGACAAACCATAAAAGATAAGGGAAAGGCTGTAAATACGGAGACAAATGGTGGAATTGCAGTTAACAAGTCATCTCTGATGCACCTTGAAGATTGGGATCTCGCGGACAGTAGCAATGGTCTTGCAAAATTTCAACATAAGTTGCAACAGACAGTGCATATAGAAGATACGAAATTGGAAATTGGTTGTGTTGGTACGAAGAGGTCCTGTATGCAACACCCCATCTTGAGCTAAAATCCTGAGTGGGTGCTCTGTGTTAACTGAGCAGAGCAGAATGAGCATCATCGGTTGCGAACTAGTGGAGGTAGTGGAGCAGGTGCGGGAAGAAGAGTTGCAGGAGTCAAAGACAGAGCAACAGAACGGAGTGCGTCACTCACAGGGATGGTGGACCGCGAAGCCTAGGCAACACGTATCGCCACACCGACGAGTGACTCGGGACGAGTCACGATAATTGTGTTGGGGGCCTGTTGGGTAGCGAAATACGCGAAGCACGAAATGTAATAGGTCGAGTCAAAGGGTTGTCTGCCCAAAAATAATATAAAATAATAGGAAGTAAGTCAGCTTGCTCATGGTCCGTGGACCATGGGGAATGTATAAATAGAGCGAGGCTCTAAGAGTAGAAAGTAGTTTTTCGCTGGAGAACGATGTTAGGGGTTTTTTAAAGTAATGGTGTTTTGAGTCTATACATCCGGGTTGTGAAATATTAGTAGTTGGATACAGGCTCTGCAGTTGAGTGCGCAAAGGCCTGATAGAGTCCGTAGACCCCTGCAGCTGTGTGTGCAGGGCAGGAAGTGAATTGTACTGAATCAAGAATATTAATAAAGATAAGTTGGTTATGAAATACTGTGTGGGTTCTGAAACATTGTGGTTTTGGCTAATTTCTGGTTTATATATCTGTTTTGATCTATGAGTTATGCTTATGTTCTGAATTTATGCAAATCTATAACATTTCTGGGTGCGCGTATTGGGTATCTCTATTAAATAGTTGCTTAAAGACTGTAAGGAGTAGATCTAGTCTATAACAAACTCATAAATAATAACTACTAAGGAAGTGCCTTGTTCCGGATCTACGCGGAAGCAGAGTGGCGCGAGGCCACAGATCAGTTTGTGAACCTTCCAGAACACATCTAGACATCCCAAGGGTGTGGAACCCTGATTCCAGCACCCTCCCCTGCTACCTCGGGTGAGACTTCAGTCTGCGCTCCGCGGACTATTGTCGAAAGGGCCAGTAGCGCGAGATTTGTTTGGCCAATAACTCTTTCGAACCTAGGTCAGGCCCCAGTAAACCAACAATGATCAAACAAAGAGAGTAGTTTACAAATGGTTAAGCCAAATAGAGTCGTTGTACAAGCCACAATAAGCCATAACTTGCTATTGAATAGTGCATAAATGTATTTGTAGGACCTTAATGGTGTCACTCTCAAACATTGCTATGATGGTGTGCCCTACAATGGAGTATTAAACTAGCAACAACTCTTTCACAAAAGCAATTTAATGCATTCAACTGTAAAACAACAAAGGGAAGAAGAGAGAAAATTCCTCACATAAGTTCTTTCCAATTTGTAAATATACTCTTCTTGATCTCTCATTCATGTTATTTGTAAGCAGTTCCTAGAATATATCAACAACAATTAGAAACAAGAGCATGAGCTCCACATATAATTAGATTAAACCCTTGTGCTTCTCATTAAGCCTTCCACATGATATACAACCAAGTCAAGTTAAAGGAGTTACTATTCAAATAGAGTGAACTCCATTTCCTTTCAAGAAACGATGATTTGTCTTCCTAGATCCACTATTTTCTCCAAGGAAAACAATATGATAATGCTCTCGCATAGCTAACTCCATGAGACAAGTCAAACAAATGATAAAATAAGAGTGGTCATGCCATGTCTCTTCTCCAAAGTGGTTGACCTCATCAACAAGCTCGAATGTATCCTAAATCCTCTCCAAAACAAGTCGTTCCACTAATAATCTTTAGTAGATGTGCAAAAACCATCTCAAAATAACATGTGTGGACCTTAAGGTGGATGCATTATTAAATAATTGATCAAGTAACCACCTTCCAAAAGGGTATGCCTTGACCATCTAAGGTTTGAAAATCTTTTATATCTCCTCAAATAAAAAAAAATATTTACCAAGTCATAAGCATATGGTGGCACTCTCTAAGAGGCTTCTTATATAAGAAATACAATAAAAAAATCTCCACAAAGGAGCATTCTTGATCCTTGTGCATGTAAAGGCCTTGGGACCTTATTAAACAAGCAATATATAATTAAATAATCTTTGAGGAGGTGTGCCTTTGGTAAGTGTGCCAAGGTAGTTACATAAATGAAAGTGCCATGATGCCAACTGGGGGAGTTCTCCATCAACAAATTTATGAATAAATGCGCAAAGGAGACTTCATAGTTGGAGTGCTTTACTCCCTTGACTAGTTTGTTGTCTTGGGATACCTAAGACATTCTTAAAATATAAACATTGCCTCTCCAACATGTAACTAATTGATATTCATTGTGCTTGACCATGTCAAACCCTCCATATAATAACAAAATATGCTCCAATGTGGCTACAACTCAAATAGTGTGCAAGTGGATAAATTCAAGAAACATAAAGTCAAAATATCATACAATAATATGCCATCATTGTCGGGCCCAATTAACTCCTCTAAGGGTTTTACCCCATTTCTAGAAATACAATAATGTAAAAAGGTGAAAATGGCTTGACATGTGATCCAGGAGGATCTCGAGACACTAAGGGGATGGATAAGGCTCGAAATTCAAAATGGCAGAAAGGAGAATTTGGTGGCATCAGTTGAGAGGGCTTGTCTTCTTGATCGCGTTGGTGTGAATGGTTTGTCAATCTGAGCTCGTATGCAAAAGATAGAGCTCTTCAAAGATTTGTATGGCAGGAGAAAAATGAGGCCCACAGTGTGCCACATGGCATCCCAGTCAGCGTGTGGGATCCACATGGTAGCTTGACACTTAGCATCCCTCCAGTGGCCTCCTAAACCTGCACAAGCAACAAATGACATTTTGGTTATAACAATAATTTTTATATAGTTATTAAACTAACTATATAACAAAACCCAAATTCTAATATACCCCAAAACCATATATATATATTGCAAAACCGTTATGGGATATAGTCAAAGGGTATATATATATATATATATATATATATATATATATATATATAACAAGGATCTCCAACGAAATCACATCACATAACCAACGTATATGTGTTGAAAACCCACGTGGAAAGGTTGTTGGGGTTAATACATATGAAATATATAATAAAACTATATATATTATATCGTTATAACCAACATATATAAAGGTGGGTGGGTCAATGGATGGTGGATCAGCGCTTGGGGCACGGACCCAACCAATCCACACCCCATTTAAACCTTAACATATATCCACAACCGTGTAACCAAAGCATGTGGGTAGAGCCATAAAGTTAAAACAACTTCAAACCGTCGTAGAGCATGATCCGTTGACCAAGGCTTGGGAAGGCAGCCACGTGGTGGTCCCGCCACCCAAAGCCACCTATGTACAAGCGCCAAACATAAATGCTAACTGTTGGGATGGGGATGGATGCGGTCCTGTGAAGTACGGGTCCACCCCCCAATGATGAGTTAAAAATACATATAGTTATTTAAAAACTATACGGTTGGGGTAAATTTATATGGTGTAACAATAAATCATAACAACTTTTATGGTAAAGCCTGCCATATTATTATTTAAGCCTCAGATTTTTCTCAGCATAAGGGGGGAGAGCAGAGGTACAACAACGCATGCACGGAAACCGAGACAAAGGCAGTGGAACCCTGAGCATTCAAAAAAAACTGGTGGAACCATGCTTCGCTGAATTTTTGCAGGAGTGTGATTTTGGTCCAGTCTCAGAATTGGGCAAGTTTTATATCGATTTTGCACCTCTCAGCGATGAGAATTCGATGGTGGTGTCAGTTTCTGCTACAAAGCTCTCCAATTTTCGGGCATTTTTCAGCATGGAGTTATAATGCTCCATTTTTGTAACTGATGAATGTAACTTCTTTTGATGCCATTTTTAATGAATGAAGGCCTCCCCATTGATTGAGCAGGGCTCGAAGATGTAGTCCAGGAGGGACGAACTCCATTATCAAGTTCTTGTCTTCTTATGCTCTTCTTCTTTTTTCTCTCACATGTGCACATTTAAAGTTTCTCTTAGGTTAAGCTACAAACTGTATATGTAATTCTTTTAATGCATCTATAAACAAAAGATAACCTGGATCAACATGTGTGTCAAGGAAAGGAGCATTGCATTGAAAGCAATGTTCGCATCATCATAAAGTAGTTTACATGCTAAATATCTACAATTTAACAAAGTTTTTTTCACTATGCAGCTCAAACCACCCTAATAAAGCTATTTTAAAGGCTAAAACCATGAGAAAAGGATGAATAAGCCACGCGCTATCCAAGAAGATGGTGCCAACCCCACCAAGGTGTAACACACATGTGAAATAAACTACCAAAGTGCTAAGGCACACATCCACTAGGTTCAAATATCATCAAGTCATGCAAACCTAGTCATATGGTGATAAGATAAATTATATGTAGTTGGCAACTATGAAGCATATACCAAAAAGATGATCCATCGAGCAAAGACACACAATATGAACAATACTACTAGATAAACCATCAAACATGATCATACACCAAGGCGAAAACGAGTCTCCACCGAAATACCAACCTAATCAATTGATAATACCATCTTTAAGGATACGAGTGTAGTAAAGAAAGAAGATCCATTCAAGTGTGTATCCCCAACCCATTAAGGGCTCTATAAGTACCATGTTGCAAACCCCATCCATTGTGATTGAAATCACAAGGTAAAACCTCATGCAATATGTGGGGTAACAAGAAGTACACCATGAAAAACATCGAAGGAATGCAAAGGGTTCTCCCCATATTTGACAAAAGCAAAGGGTTCTCTAAGGGTTTGATGAAAGCAATCAAAGATTCTTGGTGCCTAATTTGTTGGTAATATAATCCTTTGGTCCTGTGAACTCTCCTTCATGACCATTCCTTTTGCATTTGATGCCAATTATTGTAGGATGTGTGTAACAAACTTTAACTATGATTCTTTTCTTTCCATTTGTGTAGAAGCTAGGATAGTCAAATCTTGTTTACATAATTATCATATTTGGATCTACGAAAGTTGAAAGGAGCTTTGACATCCCCTCAACTTGTACTAGTTGGCATGCATCTTGATCTTCAAACTTGTATCTCATTCTATTTTGTCTCACTTATCACATGGTTCTCTTAGTGTATAAATGTTTAGCCTAGATCCACTCATTGTTCTATTGATGTTCCACCAACTTGGCTAGTTTCTTTAGTCTAGTATCATGTATTTTGACCATTTTGAATGGTGCAACCCACTTAAGTTGAAACTTTATCAATTAATAATAATAATAACAATAACAATAATAATAATATAATTTTAAGGCCATGGCCAAGCCAGACATGGAATTGGTGTATGAGACCCCCTTGTTTGTGGGACAAGGGACTCACTTCCACAGGGATTTCCTTGCTAAAGTCTATGGAGGCATACATACTCTAAGCTCCTCTAGATTTGAACCCATAACATCTTATGAAGAAGCACATGTTCTTAACCATTAGGCCCAATGAAGTTGTATAATCATGTAAGAATGTCGTAATAGACATCTTTATGAACTCGCAAGAAGTGCATATGTCTCCACTTTTTTTGTTAGATATTTAGTAGTCACAATGACATGTCAACATTGATTCTTTTTTATGTAAATGCTTAAAGAAGCCAACACAGTCTAACCCCCATTATACAAAAACCCCTGAAGGCAATGGTGGGTGCAGTGGCATGAAATCCTTATTTGGTCTACATGTTCTTTAGCATTTGCAAAAAGATTGTGTGTACTAATTTGGTTTTTCCTTTGGGCCATGTATATCTTCTGATTGGTCCATCATTGACTTTTGCTAAATGTGAGGGCATTTTACAACATTAGGATGTAATTTTGTAGAATCCAAAGCAACATTCACTCAATTAACTAGAAAGCCATACTTTTCTTACTAAATTTATGTGTTCTTTACTCATGGAAGGAGGGAATTATCATGAAGGAAGATACTCTACAATTATTATATTCTACTTTGGTGCCCACCATTACTCCAAAGCAATTAGCATCTAGGAGCTCATCATGTACTCGAACTAAAACCCTTGAAAGGTTGTTCGCTATAACATTGAATATATATAATAATGTGAACTATTTACAATTCCTTCCACGTAGAAATGGTTTTTTGATTAAATATAAAAGAGCTTGATGGTCAACTATCACATAAAAATTAACAAATAGAATATGTCCAAAATTTTGGATTATAGATGGTGGATTGTGTCTTCTTTATATGGAAAATTATGTGTCATGGTCTCTTCTAAGCTCATTTCCTCTTTACCTAAATTCGATGAAATCGGTTAGAAAATCACACTTGTTTGTCAAAAATTTCTTTGGTGTATATTATATTCATTTCTACTTCTCTTTGTTGTTAGACATCCTCACTACTTTTGCAATCATTAAGTCATTCTTCACTCTAGTAAATGTTCATTACCTCCTTGATTGCATATACATGTTCGTACAAAGCAATCTTCTATTGCATGTTGTATTGTCTTTTATTAGAAAATACATATTATACCAAGATTTCTAATCATATTGTTTTTAACCTCAATTGGTCATAATTTCAATGAGTAGTGTTCTTATTCCACATTAGCGCATCTTTAAGGTTATTTTCTTGTTTCATTGTTTGTCATGTTGGCAACTTCTCTTTTACTTCACATTGGAAACCCATGCAATTCGTTCTTCCTATATATCCAAGTTCTCCTCATCATTTATAGTGTCACAATTTTATACTTGTCATCCATTGAACTTATCCTCTATGCAATCAAGCTCTCCTATATATATTCAAGTCCCACTTTTCCATTCCTCGACATCATGTTGCATACTAGGCTTCAATTCCATGACATGACATCCTCACAATTTATGTTTTCATATTGTCAATAGGAAAACTGATAAGCCATCATATGGCTATGTGGATTCCTTGCATAATGTCTTCACTCATTTGATCATTGAACATCCCAACATGTCATATTATTTTATACAAGACGTTACCTTGTTTTTTTTTTTTTTTACCATTACTCATGCCTGGTGTTCTATTAGGCCATTTATAAATTATGGGTTGTCCTTGCAATGATCCCTTGATTGCTCTCATTCGTAGATGTCCTTACAAGTTTATTCTCATCATTTTGATCACAATTTTGATTAATTGATATATTAGTATCTTCATGTTTAATCTTGTCTTCATCCACGATTTGGAAATGTTTTGGAGTAAACATCTTATAATCCTCCATCCACTAGCACAAAAGACCATTATGTCATTGTTAGAACATTATTCAAGTATTAGGTCCAAATAGCCAAACGAGCATAAAAAAAGTCTTAATCCAGTAATGTTACACCTAAATCAAGTGAAAGAGTGATTTGATAATTAGCCACTTCAAGGGGGTAACCTCCTATTATAATATATGAAATGCATAACATGACCCTTTAAATGAGTTAATTTAAACAATGGAGACAAAGAGGGATAGAAAGTAATAATAAGTGGACATAACTATAAGTAATGTGATGAAAATGGATAATGGTTATGATTAGGGGATTAGCATGTCACTCCTATTGAAACGAGCTTTTTCTTCAATAATAATCTACTAGTTATGATGTTCTTTAGGAGTCATTGATTGAGATTCTTGAAATCTATGCAGGTATTCAATACTCATACTTGTATTATTGCTCTTCATTAGTCATTTTTTTTCTTGGATCAATCAATAATATTTTACTATCATGTCTTATAACCAATTCATATATCCCATAATCATCTTAATAAAGGTGAACAAACTGAAGCCTATTAGTGTGTTGGACTCATCATTAAATCGACTAAGAATCTATCTTGCAATAAACACTTCTTGTGATATTGACATTCCTTTGGGTTCCACTCTTATTTGATATGCCATCCTTTTCTACACTTTCTTATCCATTCCTTTTATAGTAGGAGCTTGACTATTGAAATCCATTCTTTAACAATATACTTCATTTTATAGTCATCAATTGGCAATGTGACTTTAGTGACATGATTGCCTTCATTCATCACCTAGATAATATCTTTCTACTCATGGGGAGATTCTCAACAATTGTTTCTATAACATGTTTGTTCATTTCTCTACATTTCTCTAGATTTTTCTACGTTTAGATACAATGGTTTCCACTATGCAACATTACCTACTCATCTTCATACACAACTTTATGTACCTTGTAAATTGGTTTGCCACATAAAGTGTTCATTGTAAATGTTGCCATCTTTGTTGGGGTTTCCTTTTTCGTACCACTTGATGAACCAACCCAATTAGCATTTTTCCTATCTTGTATTTGATTTGATTGTGTTAACTAAATTTTCCATTTTTCTATATCATTGACTATTTCTCAGTATCTTGTCTTGGTAGTCACAGTGCCCAATTCTCCTTCTCATGCATTTTTTTAATCAACTTCTTGGCTTCCTTCACTTGAGTCTTCTCTTTCAGACGATGTTTGGATTGTGCTTCCTTCACTTGTGTCCTTGTTTGCAATCCACATATATCCATGCCAACAAAATTTAGTTGTTTTTCTTTTGGACAAGGGTCATCTTGTGATCGCTTGATTAACATCATTAACGCCATAATGTCTTCTTGGTTTTTCTTCCTTGGAATCCTTTATTAATGACCCCACTTCCCACATATAAAACATTATGCCATTAGTCTTCCTTAATGGTGTGTTCTTCTTATTTTCTATGCAGGATTACGCTCATTGTTACTATCTCCTTTACAAATGTTGGTATTACCATTATCTCTTAATCCTCTCCTCAAAATACATGAATATTGTAGTTTTGTTTTCTAGTGTTGCACTCACATTCACTAGTATCATGATTGCCTACTTTGCATATGTGACAAAATTTGTTTGTAAGGAATGAAAGTCTAAATGTCCTTTGCACTTATAGTTTGTGAACTATATTTTTTTTGTCTCTTTTATGTTTCATTTATCTCGTGATACTCAAAATATCTTCTCTTAATGCATCAACTACAAAGGTTTCATAATCACTTTTTGTCAACATTCCTCAATCTTCACTCTACATTTAATATATAATTCATCATCATTTCTTGTCAACATTCCTCAATCTTCACTCTACATTTAATATATAATTCAGACTATCTTTATATGAAGTGGGGGGAAAACTAGCATCATCGTGTTCATGTAATAGGCAACAATTCCCATGTGAATTATATTTTCAAGTATGGTTCAAATTCTTTAAGGCCCCTCTTCTTAATAAAATCTTTAAGGTTCAAATTTTTTAGATGGATACTTTATCCCCCTCCTACTTCAAGTTGTGTATTTTGTCTACAACTTTTTCATCATCACATAATCATTTGAACTCAATTTTTTTTTCTTTTTTGGGGTGCATGGCAATTATGGAAATTATTTATGGGGAACTCCTTATGTTAATCATACACCTATTATGCCTCTAAATGTCAGAAGAAATGCCTTTAAGTATTGTGCCTCTTCATCTTGAAAACATTGCTAATCTAAATTATCATGCTATAATGGCTTATATGGCCTTGTCTCCAACACCATTGACATTGGACAACTTTTCCTTTCAACAATAGTTGTTGTGTCGCTTGTTTTAAGAATTCTTTCGAGTTCCTCTCCTTAATTCCCTCTTATGTTAACTTAGTAGTATTATACTTGAACTCCAACCTACCCCCACTTCTTATGGGATGAAGATGACAACTTTTTATGGGATAAAGACACAAACTTAATCTTCACTTATCATAGATGTGTCCAAAATTGTAAATAGAGTTGAATCCTTCTTAACCTTTTCTCCCTCCCTCTTTGTTAGTCTCCTTCAAAGGGAAACCATGTATGTTTCCAAGTTCACTAATATTTTCTTATTTGCTTATTACTTAGACCCAATAATACATTTTCATACACCACTTCATCTTTAATAGGGAGGGGTTGTGACTACTTTTGACATGTATCCCTATAGAATGTTGTAAATCCAAACTTTGTGACAACTTGTCTCATTGATTCTTCTTTCTTGGATTGTAATAGAGGCATTCAATAAATCAAAACCAATGTTTGAAATATCACCACCATAAACTTTTGAACAATTGGTGCTTTACAACCATATGTAAAATCTTCTAATCATTCCAAATCGACATGCATTTAATTTTGTATGAGATCATTGGATGCCCCATCTCTTCACTTGAATTGCTTCCTTATGGCTTGAGAGCCATCAAATAGACGATTGTTTTTACATCTTCATATACTTTTAACTTAGCATTACCATTATCACTAAATTCTCCTTGATCAAACAATCACAACCATTGACTAATTCAAGAGTTTACCTTGTTGAATTTGAACCCAATAGCAATGTCGAATGTTAAGTGTAGATGCCCCCAAAGTTATAGGTTTGAAATGACAATGAGGCAAACAAAAATAAAGCAATGTGCATATGACTAAAAAATAGGAGTACTCCATTGAGTTTCCATGATCTTGGGGAAAGGCGACAACACAACACACGCAACGCATCCCAAACTGACAAATTAGTCATGGAATAGCATAGCGCAACACATCCAAACAAACAGAATGGTCATGGAGTAGACAACGCAGCTTGCCCAAAACAAACAGAATCGATTATGGGGCATCTGTGGCACGAGAGAGATCCTAGACAGCGCAACAACTACCCAAAATATCTGAATGTGGTTATTCCTTTGTCAGAGGAGGAAAACCGTTGAGCCATGCTTGCCAATTGAGGGAATCAAACAGTTAACGAGACGGGGGGATAGATCAAGACCTCTGGAGCCTCATAAGGCTTAGTATCATTGTAAAAGGCCTGTAAAAGGCTGAAAACTAAATGTAATCAGGGTTGATGGTTGTTGTTTTTGATGTAAGGCTCAACTTCTGGAGACTGTAACTACTTTGATACTTGCAGCATCTGGTCTTCATTTTCAGCTAATACAAGCTTCTTTTGTTGTTAATTTCTCACTTTCCACTTCTTCTCTGTTTTAGGCTATGCCTGTAATGAATTTTTCATGTGCTTTTGATATTTAGCATTTGAGGGGTTGTCATCCCACCTCTGTGTTGAAGTCTAGTATGTATCATTGAATGTGTTATTCAAGTTTTTATTTAGTTAATGCTAGAGAGTTGTTATCCTGTCTATGTATTAAGAAATAGAATTGCAAACCTCTTTACTGCTTGCAGCCGACCATCACATGGTCTTGTGCATCTTGCTGGTGTGGTCAGTATTCTCCATGTTCACCTAATCCTCAAACTGTGAGTAATTGGTGGTCTAAAGCCTTGTAGTCTGGGGTTGTTCACCCATGTCTGGAGTTAAGCATAGTAGAAGTGGTTATCTGGCTTGAACAAGCATCATTCCTTCCATTCATCCATTTCCAACATCATGTTGAGTTTGTAATGTTCCCGAGCATCTCCGAGATACAACCTAGGAGATTTTCTTGGGGTGATAACAATAACTTTGGACACAAGGCTTCTCAATGTGTTGCCTATAAGACCATCATGACTTGAGAAGCACGAAATCGAAGGAGCGTGACTGGGATCATGAAGAGGACCTACAATAGCTTTTATGCTCTTGAAAATGAAATAGAATGTTCTATTTGTAACAACTTTGGTCATGAAGATTCTAAATGCAGGAGTAATTTTTGGCAAACATCTTAGAAGGAGCAACCTTCATTGGGTCCCAAAACATGGAGAAAGAAAGAACCGCAACCAAAAGGATGTGGTATAGCCTTATATGCGGAAGGATAGGAAAATCAGTGGTACATCGACAGTGGATGTTCGAAACATATGACAGGTGATAAAGAAAAACTTCAGTCATATAGTGCCTTAGAAAAGGAAAGGAAAGTCTCATTCGGAAAGGACACACCTGCACTCATAAAAGGTAAAAGGTTCTGTTCTTTTGAAAGAAAAAGTCAAAGCTGGAAATGTTATGTATGTTGATGGCTTGAAGCATAATCTATTGAGTGTTAGCCAAATGTGTGATCAAGGAAATGAGGTAATATTTCGATCAAATGGATGTATTATTCGTGAGCTTGATACAGGAGAAACAATGATCAAAGGCATAAGAACTCCAAATAATTTATACATACTCAAGGGAGGACAACAGCAATGCTATCTAAGCAAGAGTGATGAACACTGGCTATGGCACAAAAGATTGGGGCATCTAAGCTTCTCTCAGATAAGGAAAGCATGCAAATATCAGGTGGTTCGTGATCTCCCTGACATCAAAATTCCAGACAATACAATATGCAAATTATGTCAGTTTGGTAAGCAAACCAAAACTAATTTCCCTGAGAAGGAAGGATCAGCTAATAAGTCACTTGAACTTGTCCATATTGATTTATGTGATCCATCAAGGAAAAAGTCACCTTGAGGAGAAGAATACTTTATATTGTTCATTTACAACTTTTCCTGGATGTGTTGGATAGGATTTCTGAAGCATAAAGACGAAGCTTTCGAAAAGTTCAAAGCTTTCAAAGCCTTGGTTGAAAATGAATTAGATTGCATAATCAAATGCCTCAGGTTTGATCGAGGAGGGGAATCTACCTCGGATGAATTTTTTGACTTTTGCGAAGAACATGGAATAAGAAGGGAATTCTCTACTGCAAGGACTTCTCAGCAAAATGGAGTAGTGGAAAGGATGAACAGAACGGTTCAACAAATGGCTCGTGCCATGCTTGATGAATCTAGAACTCCTGCAACCTTCTAGGGAGAAGATGCATTTGCTGCCGTTCCTATTCTCAACAAAACAAATGTTCGAGTAAACAACACTCAAACACCTCATGAACTTTGGTATGGTAAGACTCCTACAGTAAAATACGTCAAAGTTTTTGAAAGCAAATGTTACTTCAAAAGGATTGATGAAAATCTTGGCAAGTTTGAACTTAGAGCAGATGAAGGCATTCTCCTTGGTTACTCTTCCCGAATTAAAGGATATAAGTGTTACAATAAAAGACTTGGAAAAATTATTGAAAGTATTGATGTAGTGGTTGATGAAGCAGGTGACAATCCAAAGCAAATAAAAACCGAAGATGTTGAAGATGATGATGACTATCCTTCAACATTTGATCAGAATAATGATGAAGAAGAAACCTATGAGGCACCAGAAGAACAGATAAGGGTAGAAGAAAAGACTCCATCCAGGTACATCCAGAAGAATCTTCCAGAGACTCAAATTTTGGGGCAGAAAGAGGCAGGTGTACAAACAAGAAGAACTATTACAGAAGCTTCAAGCTATCTGCCATTGCTCTCCTCTGTCGAACCACGAAATGTAAGTGAAGCATGCAAAGATGAATGTTGGGTCAAGGCCATGAATGAAGAACTTGA
>APFE031377838.1:0-41661 GCA_000404065.3 Pinus taeda
CTACGTATCATCTTCCTCATGCACAATCTCCTCCTCAAGCCCCTCATATCTAAAGCCAGGTCTCCACCAGCAAAAGTGTCTTCTAGTCTCACCCTCTAATCGTTCCTATCATCCTTGTGCCTTTCGATTTACCCCACATGGTGTAGATGGTTGCACCTCCACGGTTTGTGTACCTTTAGTGTCTCTATTGTAAAGATGAGGATGTGTTTGGTATGTCACCCTCCTCAACTAGGTCAACCTCTCATTGTCCCAATGGATTCCACCCCAGAATTTATGCACACTGAAGTTCTCTTGAACCATGGGTTTGTCTATGGTTTCACCTGTTATTGTGCCTACATACCCAAATCTTCCATGCTCTTACTGTTTACCCACAGTTGGGCCAAGATCATGCTCTAATACCATTGTAATGTTCCAAAAAGGAAATAACATTGCTAAACAGGCAAAATATATATATGACACAGAAAAATTCAGACAACAGTGAAACACCCACAAAATTGCACCAGAATTGTGCCAAACAAAGCCATTTTATTATCAAAGGATAGTACAATGCATGGAATGTGTGCACCTGGCTTGGCGAAGCAAGCTAGACAATCCCAGGTGAGAAAAATGTTGCCCAGGTGCCAAGGAAAGACTTCTCCTCAATGTTCTATGCTCGCCTTAGAAATTTTTCAACTGTTGGCTGGAAGAAACCCTTGTTTCAGCGTCCAAAAGTGCTCAGAAAATTCTTCCAAATTAATCTAGAGCTCTCCACCAAAAGCCCAGTAAAAAAAAAAAAAAAAAAATTGGTCTATCTCCAAGCCAAAGTCGAACCCACAAAATGGTGCAAATTCCCCAACTAACTAACAATTTGCCATGTTATAAGAATTAGGATTTCAAAGCCGAATATTACCCGAAAAAATCGGCAAAATTAGTCAAAGACTCCTCTCAATAAACTCACAAAAACCTAGAAATGTGTTAGGTCCCTATACTACTAGTGTAACCCCTTACTGTTATTAGTACAATCCCCTTATTGTATTTTTGCGCCCATGTAGTCCCCATATTGTTATTATTGTGCCCAATAGAAGCCCACTATTGTTATTATTGTGCCCTTACATTATTATTGTTATGTCGCCTCTGATTATATTATGACCCCTTAGACTCCTATACATAGAAAGGAGGTCTTGTTATTTGTATCATCTAAGAATTGTTCATTTGTGTAATGTAAAGGAGGTTACCTCCTCGAAGAGGCTTATTTATAAGGTGTTTATCTATCTTTTCTATCTTTTTGTGCGCTAGTTTCATAACATTTCGTATCAGATATTTGGATTCTATGGTTTCACTACTCCAAACTATTCATCATGGCATTTTCACTATAATTTTTTTTCTACGACGTTTCAAAAGCTAAAAAAAAAAAAAAAAAAAACATTTGAGACTAAACCTCGGGTCTGAATTTCAGATCTTTTCTTGCTATATTTAGGATATATGATCTAAGAAAGTTAGGATTTTGGCAAGCTTTAGAATTTCATCTAAAACAGGGCATCGTGGAATTTTCGCTATAATTGTTTCACTACAAAGTTTCAGAACCTAAAAAAAACCCATTTGAGAAGAAATTTGTCTGAACCTTCGTAAGAAATTACAGAAAGAGGATAGACTGTATTTTGTTTGGGTATAATTTTCAGAACCTAAGGTTGAAACAGTGACACGTGGCACGTCATACAAGCTCACTCTACTGAACTAGTTTATAATTAGGTCATCGCGGGAGATTGGGAATAGATCTTTCTTCAGAAATCCAATTGCAATCAAACTTGCGGAGTTAAAAAGAGGACTCGGAGGGCTATTACAGACAGAAATTTCAGAACTTAAAAATCTGAAAGTACATAGTTACAGTCATTTCAAGATCGAGCTCCTAAAATCAAGAAAAAAATAAGATGAGGAAGTTTTATGGCAAGGATCCGGTAAATTGGATATTACAGATGGAAAAAAAAAATTGATCTACATGGTGTACCAATGTTACCAAAGGTGCGTATTGCATCTAATTATTTAGAACCGAATCAGTTTTCATGGTATAAAGGGCTTTGTTCTCGTAAACCACTTGTCACGTGATCAATTTTTACGGAAGAAATGATAGCACATTATGAGCATACAAAGAGAAACATGTTCTTTAGCCAATTGATAAATCTCAAACAAAAGGGTTCAATGGCAGAGCACATTGAGGACTTCCAAAAATTGAATATAAGGGTAAATGATATTCCAAAGAAGAAAATGGTTATGTCTTCATAGGGACTTTAAAAGATAACATTCAACACGAGGTTCATCTTTGGGAACCTAATTCATTGGAGAAAGCATTCAGATTGGCAAGAAAAATTGAAAGCGAAATTATGGAAACAAAGAATTCCATCGCTCACGACAATAACTATGGAAGTGTTTTTTCTCCTAGCCTTCCACAACCTACAAGGTTTACACCACAACAATTGGAAGAAAAAAGAGGAAAAAGACTTTGTTACAATTGTGATAGCAAATACACTAAAGGTCATAAGTGTGCTGAGAAGAAATTATTTTACATAGATTATGAAGAAGAGGAAAAAATGATCAAGAAACATCAGAAGAAGAGGATATACACCAAGAACCCACCCCAGAGAAAGAAGAAATGAATCCGACAATATCTTGTAAAGCATTGGAAAGAATTACCACTCCTCAAACTCTCAAGATAGAATGACTTATCAATGAGAAAAAGGTTCAAGAAGTGAAAGATCACATCAAGAAAGAAGAAATGAATCCGACCATATATTGTAATGCATTCGCTGGAATTACCACTCTTCAAACTATCAATATAGAAGGACATATAAAGAAAAAAATGTTCAATAATTGAAAGATCACATCGAGCATCAAGAAATGAATCAGACCATATCTTGTAATGCATTGGAAGAAATTACCACTCCTCAAACTATCAAGATAGAAGGACATATCAAGAAAAAAAGGTATTAGTGTTGATTGATTCGGGCAGTACCCATAATTTTATTCATTGTAAGATAGCCAAGGAATTGAATTGCTTCCTAGATCCAGCACCAGAGTGTCAAGTGATAGTTGCAAGTGGAGGAACCATTAATTTCTCTGGAAAGTGCCATAATATCAAGCTATCCATGGGAGAATATGTATTGAATAGCCCAATGTTTTCCATTCCAATGGGTGGTGTTAATGTTTTACTAGGAGTCCAATGGCTACAATCTTTGGGTACCATAGCTTTTAATTTTCAAGAACTTTTCTTGAAATTTTTTTGGGAAGAAAATGAAGTTTGAATTGAGGGGTATCTAATGGAAACCCGGAAAGATAATCAACTCTAACAGCACAACAAAGCTTCTAAATAAAGTAAAACAGGGCATAATTAAATAATTATGTTCACTAGAGGATCCCACATCGAAATCATGTATTTCCCCATATCTCCAAAACATTTTGGACAATCATTCCAAGGTATTTGAGACTCCCAAAGGCCTCCCACCTATTCGTGATCATGATGATGCTATTCGTTTGATTCCAGGAAGTGTTCCTCCAAACATCAAGCCTTATAGATATCCATATGCCCAAAGGAGTGGGAACTCATTCAAAAGTTGCAGAAGATCCAAGTTCAAACAGTATTGCGAAAACTTGAATGAACGAACGTCTTAGCCAATGATGACGCTTTGGCAATTCAAACAGTGATAAAATAAATATCATGTTGAATATTTATTAAATTATTGATTTCAGGTCTTAGTATGCAATGGAATCGATTTCAAAATTTTAAAATAATACATAACTTCTTGAAACTCAGGTTAAAACCGCCATCTGGATACTTTAGAGTATTCAAACTAATCGTTAGTCAACCAACAAATTTTGATTACTATCAGTATCCTTCTGCACAGGTACTAATAAAGAATCTCCAAGGCTATCGATTTTGGACATTAGACTAGCAGAGGAATTAGCCCTTCAACGTGAGGAAGGATGGAGTGAGAATCTTGATAATGAAGTCGACCACCAAACTATAATGATTGACAAGGGTCAAACATCAGATTTTTGTTATAAGTGTTTCACTGCCACATAAATTGGTTTCTGAAGTGACTGCATTGACCATCAAATTATATTGGGGTAATGGAACCAACCAACTAAATAAAGATTACAAAGTAATAAGTATTTATCGCAGTGCCCATTAAAAGAAGTTGAGCAAGAATCTTGATAATGAAGTCGACCAGCAAACTATAATGATTGACAAGGGTCAAACATCAGATTTTTGTTATAAGTGTTTCACTGCCACATAAATTGGTTTCTGAAGTGACTGCATTGACCATCAAACTATATTGGGGTAATGAAACCAACCAACTAAATAAAGATTACAAAGTAATAAGTATTTATCGCAGTGCCCATTAAAAGAAGTTGAGCAAACTCTGCATCTTATGCCAGGCAACCTTTCAATTGTTGAGGTGACAGTAGCAAGTCAAAGAGTGAGTTCTTTTTATTCAATCTATTGTCGATTAGTACAAATGTATAGCTAGTGAGACGGGAGTCGAGACAAAAGTGAGGAGCATATAAAGCGTGGGGCTCATGTGTTCAGAATGGAAATTTGTGAAATTTCGCATTTGTTAATGAGAGAACGAAGCGGTTGCCAATAAATTGTGCTTTTTGTTTTTATGAAATAGAATAAAATATTCTTTATCATGGACTAATGGTTGATATTTTGCTATCCATCCATAACAGCTAGTTTAAACATCAAACACCATTAGAGATATATATTTTGTCAATGTAAATAGAATAGCACAGTACAAGAGTTGAATCTAAGTATTGAGCTCTAAAGATGGTGAACGTAACGCTAATGGTATCCATTGGAAAAATCATTAAGCTTTGAGCGCCATCAAATTGCTAGGGAATTTTTAGGCATTCCAAAAAAAAATCAAAAGGGTTCTGCAGTGAAGAACTCGTCTCCAAAACGAGATTTTTGATCTTTAAGCTAGCAAATAAATTGTTCTCCAGTACAATATTGACTACGATGCCTTACATGAGTGTGTAGATCCAACTCGTGTCCAAAATGAGATTTTTGGTGTTTAAGCTAGCAAATCAATTCTTCTCCAGTACCATACTGACCACGATGCCTTACATGAGTATGTAGATCTTCAGAATAGTTGTGAAACTATATTTTGTTTGCCTATTATACTAGTCGCATCCATTTTGATGGATCATGTGACGGTGATGATCCTTTTGCTTATTGATTTTCTTAGGCAGGTCAAAATACTACAAATACCTTGCTTGCAAGGATGGATGCCTGGGAAACCAATTATGGTGAAGTTTGCTTCGTGTTTAGTAGTTTCATTGGATCAAATTCGATACTCTTTATACGATAACATCATTAGCTGCTACCCAATATTATCTAGGAATGGCCACATGGGCAGAAAAAATCAAAAAACAATACGAAAGACATTAATGGATTCCAATTGTTTCTACTCAAGCTGTGCACATAAGCTTCCTAAGACATTCGAGGAAGTTTACTTTGACTAATGCCATAACTTTTAGCCAAAAAGATTTAGAAGTAGAAACTAATCCGGAATTCTGAACAATTCTGTGTATTCTTTCAATTCAAAAAATTTGAATACCCTCTCATTCTCATCATAAATCATGCCTCTGCAATTTGGAAAATCAAAATCACAATCTTTTATTAGATCTTGTTGAAAGAGTTCTCTTTGTTCTGGATATTTTCCTGCTGCTATAGATGCAACGTCTAAGCTTACAAGTATTGACATTTCTTGATCGTTGTTATTCGTAGTCTTCCCTTCGACTATCAATGAATTATTGTGACAATTATACCACATCGATAAAATACTTTGAATACTATCAAACTCTATTGTGATGGGCAACCCATGCTCGTCAGTAATTTGCGACATTTCTCCATAGAGTCGCAATGGAACAATAGAGTCGGACACATAAATTACAAATAATATGTCGCGGACTATGAGAAGATTCTTAATTTCCACGCCAAATTCAAAGTCAAATGCTCGTAAATGATACTCCCGAAAAATATTTGGAATCTCTCTATTGTCTTTCTCATCGCACCACTCTCGCCTTCGCAGGTTCTGGAAAAAACCCATGGATGACGAAACTCTCTCTGTCGTCGCTTCATCCTCTTCTTCTTCTTGAGAATGAGGTTGGTTTTCATTGAGAGACTCCCCGACCTCCTCAGATGGGAGAAAGTGTGAGCTCCCAGCAGAAGTTATGTGTGGTTGTTGCAGTGACATCTCATCTTCTGGTTGTTCATACCTTGCCTTCTTAGTCAAGTGATATTCCATCGCTAAATTTTTGAGGATGTTGAGGTGAATCCTTCGTTGGGTTTCACTGACTGCACAGAAGATATGTTACGAAAGAAAGCCCGAGTTTTTATATCCACGTCTGCGAACGTTACGGACTGCACAGAAGATATGTTAGGAAAGAAAACCCGAGTTTTTATATCCACGTCTGCGAACGTTTTGTTCATTTTTTATAGTGTAACAAACCTAAACTCGGGGTCTATTTAATTGGTTTCCGGGAGCCGACATTCGATATTTCTTTTTGGAATTGGACAGGTTTTTGGATAGGTGATTTATTTTATTATTTATGCTTTTGTCAATGATAATGTTATGTTGTCGGTTTTTTCCGATTAAGAGTTTAATGAAGAAATACAGATGAAACTAAATAAAGTATACACAATGCTTTTGAATAATTATTAAGCTACTTATTCTAAAGACAGGCACTTATCCAAGAACAGGGGGATTCCTTGCTTTGCTGGCTTTGTTAATTATGAAAGTGACAATGTATTGCATGCATTAATTCAACTCTTGATTTTATGTAAATTATTTATGGAAACTTTGATTCCAGATAGTGTTGCCCTCTTTCTGAACTTGATAGTCTTGCTTTCTCCTTAATGATCACCAAGGAACTTGTTTGTAAGCTTTGTTAGTTATGGATCTTCCCAATTATATACATTAAATCTACTCCTTTCTGTAAATCATTTATTCAAAATCTGATTCTAAATGGTCTTGCCCCCTCCCTAACTTGACAATATTGCAGTCTTCTTTAAAGTTCATTAAGGGAATTGTCCCTTTTCTGCCCTTGTTAAATAGGGAGACAACCATGCATTACATATGCTATACTTATTCCTTGTTTTGCATAAATATTTTGATTTAAAACTAGATTCCACCCCCTCTGTAGTATAACATATTTGGCCCCTCAAAGTTCACTATGGTCCATATTCATTTAAGCTCTAAATTTTATCTTTCTAAGCCCAATGCATTGTTGGGGCCTTTTACTCAGTTTTGTAGCTTGAGAGATACTTCACAACCCTTAGCTTTGGGCTTGTGTGAGTTGGCACCATAAAAGCTCCTTGTGGGCTAAGTACCCAAGTAGTGGGTTTTGCACCCAAAGTTATAGGCACAAAACCAAGTTGTATTTTGAAGGTTTGACCATGGTTACATGTGTGGCGCCCTTAATGGAGCAAGGGCTACTAATGCAGCCATGAAAGAGTTGATCTAATGAGCAAGATTTTTTATTTTATTTGTATGTGTGGGTTCAAATAACATTAAGATCAAGTCGACCTTACTTGATAGAGGTTTCTTCTAGTGGAGGTCTTTGCACCTAAAATACATATAAATAGACGAGCCTAGTCATTAGATCTACCATCATCCAAGTGCAAAACCTTAAGGAGAAGACCTTTGAAATAGTCGCAACCATAAGGAGCCTAGTGAAGTGGAAATGAGGACTGGTTTTGGTTTGTTTTTCTTGTAACTATTTACGCCAAGTTTGGTATGAGGAGGAAGTGTGGAAGATTTTCTGTGTTGGTACAAGAGGGACTAATCCCTAGTTTAGGTTGGTTTGTGGTCTTAAGGAGTTGGAATAACATTATAAAAAAGACCAAGTGATAACACATAAAGGAGGAGTTTGTGGAGAAGGATTTTCGAAGTTTTGAGGGAAGAAATTAGGGTTGACATGGACTATGAGAAGCTCTAACTAGAGCTATGAAAAACTTCAAATGTTTGCACAGGGTTGAGAACTAAAGAGGCAAAAAAATACTGCTAGTCAAGGTATGTTGAATGTTGTTCTCATGTTGATGTTTTACTAAGTAGATGAGTGTCTAGATTAGACAATTTGTTTGGGCATCTTAAGTACAATTGGATGGTTGTTAGAAGGTATCTATTGTGCCCTAAGTTTATTCCTTGTGAAGGACTACAACACTAATAAGAGAGGAAGAATTATTGGAGCCTAAGGAGCTTAACTTTGAAGGAGAAAAGGGAAGCCAAGAGGGCTAGTGAATCAACCCTAGTTCACTGTGTTGATAAGGACACCTTCAGTGTAAAGTGGGCAACCCCAATAGCCCTAGGCTATCACCTTGAAGCAATAGTGTGACAAAAGTGGGTAGCAAAGATAAGACCCTGAAAAACCTTGAAGGACAAAGTGGCAGTTAGAGGGCAAAGTTGTTTGGGCCTATGTTCAATGACCTGAAGGAGTTGTGTTGACTAATAAAGGTAGATTGAGGTGCTACAGATTGGGAGGCAAGAGGACCTTCTAGAAGTGTTGAGGGTGCTACGTGGACGGAAAGGATTTGAGAAGCACACTACATCAACAAGTAGGTTAGTTGTATCTTGTTCAAGGCAGATTGGTTATCGTAGTTTTTGTTGATACCTAGCCTTAGTTGTATTGTATCAATAGTAGTTTTTTTTTATACCCTAGCCTTAGTTGTATTGTATCAAGGGCTATTATCCCTGGTATGGGAGGCCTAGATTGTTGTATTAAAGATTGTTAATATATGGAAGTTGGGTTGAAAATTTGTTTCTTGGGTATGTGTTGATTCACTGCTATTGTTTTTCAATGTGCAAAGTATTATTGTTGTGGCATTTTGGTGTGTTTGTGTTTGAGATTCTAAGATCCAAATTAAATTCTCGAGTTCCATAGAAATTCAACATGGTAGCAGAGCTATTTTGAAGGGCTAGTGAATTAGATATTGCACAACACGTACAACTCAAGAGGGAGTTGGTTTCATTGTTGTTGAAGGACTACTAGCAATAGCAAAGTTGTCAATTGGTCTGGGACATGAGGACAGGTTGGATGGGCCTTCGAACTATAGTCCATGGAAGGAAAGGATCAAGTTTGTCTTGATGGTCAACAAGATCTATGTCTTTGCTGACAAGGAGATCAAGAAACTGACTAACCCTAAGGAGTCCGAAGCGTACGAAGATTTGGATATAAAGTCCAAGGTGATCATGTAAGATGGTGTCAAGGATCATTTGATACCTCATCTGTCGGGGAAGAGCAGTGCCCATGAGATGTAGAAATCTCTTCAGGATATGCTTTTGAACAAGAACGAGAATTGCCTACTAGTATTGAAGGATAAGTTGAAGAGTACTAAGATGTTGGATAGGGAAGCATTGGCGCCGTATCTAATGAGATTGTCTCAGGTTCGAGATGAGCTTGCTACCATCACAAAGACTGTTTTATATTATAATATGGTGAGGATTTCTTTGAAAGGGTTCACCAAGGAATGGAAGCCCTTCATCAAAGGGATCGTTGCTAGACTGGAACAGGTTATGGGATGACTTCATTTAGGAGGAATTATGAGATGAGGACCTTCATATGAAGAATAAGACTTTAGATGATAGCATGGCACTTGCAGAGAGTCTAAAGGGCAAGTTGAAGAAGGACTTGAGTAAGTTGAAGTGTTTCAGTTGTGGTGAGTATGGCCATTATTCAACGAAGTGTCTGAAGAAGGGAGATAATGAGAAGAAGGGGAAGGAGGTAGCACATATTTCCACTTCTTCTGAGCTATATGACCTCTTAAGAAGATTGGGGAGTGAAGATTTTTCTCTAGTATCTTATTTATTCGAGGGTGCCATCGACAAGACTACATGGTATGTGGACATTGGTGCATCGAAGCATATGACAAGTTTGCATAATGTGTTCGAGACTCTAACTAAGAGGGAATAAGTTGCATGTGATGGTGGGATACAAGAGTCAGAAGGAGATCTGAGATCAGAGGATCAGGGATCGTTCCATTCAAGATGGAGTTAGGATAGATGATGCAAATTCATGATGTATTGTTTGTACCAGAGCTCAGATATAATGTATTGTATGTCTTAGTGATCGAGTAGAAGGGGTTTGACGTGATTTTCTAGGATGGGAAAGCAAAGCTTAGGTCCAAAGGCTCTAACTCTACTAGAATGGCCATCCAAGTTAGGGAGCATGGTTTATATCAACTTACGAGCAAGCTTATAGATCATGCGAGGCACAAGAAGGTGCAGGTTCCTAAGGCTTAGAGGGAGCCAAGTTCTAGTGGGAGTATGTAGGTTGAGAGGGAGAATGTGCAACCCAAGAAGAGATCATGGTCAATGGGGAGTAAGGGTGCTTCTACAATTAGAAAGAAGGAATTGTGGGATGACTTGAAAGCATTTCAAGAGAAGAAGCAGTAGGCTTCTCATGGTAAAGACACCACTGAGACAAGCATAGTTCATTCTTCAGGGTATGTTGGAGTGGTGAGCACTGGGAGTTGGGATAGTAGTGATGATGATGACAAGATACCTCCTAGTTGTGGAAATACCTCCTTCGCTAATAGGGAGTGTTGAGCTTTCAAGCTCGGGAGGTACTTCACAACCCTCGGTACTGGGTTTGTGTGAGTTGGAACCATAAAAACTCCCTATGGGCTAAGTCCCCAAGCAGTGGGTTTTGCACCCAAAGTTGTGGGTGCGAAACCAAGTTGTATTTTGGAGGTTTGATGATGGTTACATGTGTGGCACCCTTAATGGAGTTGATCGAATGGGAAAGAGATTTTTTTATTTGTATGTGTGGGCTAAAATAGCAATAATATCAGGTTGACCTTACTTGATATAGGTGTCCTTAGGTGGAGGTCGTACCTAGAAACATGTATAAATAGAGGAGCCTAGCCATTCAATCTACCATCGTCCATGTGCAAAACATCAATTAGAAGTCCTCTGAAATAGTCGCAGCCATAAGGAGCCTAGCAAAGTGGAAAAGAGGACTGGTTATGGTTTGTTTTTCTTGTGCCTGTTTAGGCTGAGTTTGGTAAGACTAGATAGCACAAAAGAGGACCATTCTGGGCAATGTTTTGTGCTAGTTAAACACATTGAGTTTTTTTGTGTTGGTACATGAATGTAATTTCCCTTCCTAAATTATTTTGGAACAAGATTTATTTCTACATTTTGGGGGCCAATTTTGGTGAAGACGGGGCCCATTTGATTTTTGATAGAAGACTTTTAGGAGTTAGAGACAAGTTAATTTTGTTTTGTTTTTTTTATTAATGATATTTGGGGACCACCCACATAAGAAATACACACTACCTAAGCCAATGATTTGAAATGCATGAGAGCGAAAAAAAGGCGAGAAGAAAGGCTCCACGAAAGTTATAAAAGGAAGGCAACGCACTTCATTTGGCATTCTTGGCTTATCAAATTTGATTCTATTGCTCGAGTTGTTTAGCCATGTCAATTGCTGTTTAGCAAGAGTTTTCCACGCGGAGAACTCACCCTTCCTAGAGAGGTTTATCCATTATCATCTAGAGGAGATTTGTAGAGATATTTCCAGCATTTGTATTCAGTTCACCCTAGCAGTGCATATTTTTGGAGGATGTAGTAGTGGATCTAGTGTGGCCATTGCAACATTCTTCTGAAGGGCAATTGCCGAGAGAAATTAGAAGAAGAAGGCTCAATAGATTTGTTGGCTATTGGTTGAGTTTGACAGTGAGAAGTGGCAACAATATTCATGAGTGATTTTGCAGTCTCTGTGGCTAGTGTAGAAGAGAGAAATTGGGCATACCTGGGAGATAAGGTTTCAACCATTGTGGCTATTGCTTGTTGGGAGAAATAAGGGAAGTATTGGTGGAGTTGATTGCTACATTTAAGGAGTGTCTAGGGAGGATTTTGTTGGTGGTTTGACAAACAACGTGCTTCAACAACTATTAGAAAGTGTAGGGATTTTGGGGTTCGATTTTGGAAGGTCAAAATCCGGTCAAACATTTCTAGGTTTTTGTGAGTTTATTGATAGCCTTTGACTAATTTTGCAGATTTTTTCAGGCAATATTCAGGCCTCAAATCCTAATTCTTATAACAGGGTGAATTTCTAGTTAGTTGGGGAATTTGCACCATTTTTTGGGTTCAAGTTTGGCTTGGAGATAGGCCAAATTTTTTTGCTTTTTTCTAGGTTTTTGGTGGAGATCTCCAAATTAATTTGGCGGAATTTTCTGAGCAATTTTGGAGGCTCAAACAAGGGTTTCTTCCAGCCAACAATTGCAAAATTTCTAGGGCTAGCATAGAACATTGAGGAGAAGTCTTTCCTTGGCATTTGGGCAACATTTTTCTCACCTAGGATTGTCTAGCTTGCTTTGGCAAGCTAGGTGCACACATTACATGCATTTTACTATCCTTTAATAATAAAATGGCTCAGTTTGGCACAGTTCTCGTGCAAGTTTGTGGGTGTTTATTTGTTGTCTGAATTTTTCTGTGTCATATGTGTATTTTTCTTGTTTAGCACTATTATTTCCTTTTTGTAGCATTACAGTGGTATTAGAGCATGATCTTTGCCCAACTGTGGGTAAACATTAAGATCATGGAAGATTCAGGTATGTAGGCATAGTAATGGGTGAAACCATAGACAAACCCATGGTTCAAGAGAATTTCAATGTACAGAAATTATGGGGTGCAATCCATTGGGAGAATGAGAGGTTGACCTAGTTGAGGAGGGTGACATACCAAACCCATCCTCATCTTTACAGCAAAGACACTAAAGGTACATAGACCATGGAGGTGAAACCATCTACACTGTGTGGGGTAAATCGACAGACTTAGGACACCAGATCTCCTTGGAAGGAGCAAGGATGATAGGAACAATTAGAGGGTGAGACTAGGAGGCACTTCTACTGGTGGAGACTTGGCTTTAGATATGAAAGGCCTGAGGATGAGATTGAGCATGAGGCAGAGGACACGCAGGAGTGTGAGGAGCACCTTGGTATACCTAGTGTGGAACATGAGTCACCATTGTTGGAGACCTCTTTGATAGCACTAGTTGACATCTTGGGGGAGAGAGTAGAGCATACACCCATAGAAACATCCATTGACGAGATGATAGGAGACACATAGATTTCCACTATTGAAGAGGTGACATCCGTTGTTGAGGTATCCATTGATGAGGTATCTAGGGTCATGAATGAGTTTTCAGGTGATAAAAACACATGACAAGATGATGAGGTGTCGAGAGAAGTCACCACCCTTGATGAGGAGATGATAGGTATAGAGGCACCTAGATCTACGACAGAGTTGCAAGATGAAAATCACCTACAAAAACATGCAGAGAACATAGAGGGGCAAGAGCTAGTCATGGAGGGGCACGAGCTAGTCATGGAGGGGTAGTGTGTGACTCATGTTGAGCCAATGGTGGAGGAAGATGAGCAGTCTTCTTTGGGAACAACCACTAACTTAGAGCAGATAGATGCATGGACCGTCAACAAATTTGCAGTACTTTCATATAGTAGCTTTCTCTGGGCTTATATAGATGGGGCTTGCAACATTGCTAGACTATATTTGCACCAAAAAGAGAGAGATGCAGATACCCCCCAACAAATTTTATGTGTTGACCAAGATGGTGAGTCGAGGTGACATGAGCTGCACAAGGTGCAATACTAGCAAGATGGAGAGCTTGTTCTCTGTTTTGGAGTTTGTGCATTCGATCCCTCTCTTGGGGTTGGATGGCGAGAGATTCTAAGTTGGTACCTGGTGGAGTGGACTAGACTGATGGAGATGGTCGTAGTTTGGAGTGAAGCTAAGTGGGAGCTCTCAGACATCAAGGGTACTGTAGACCCAGCTTGGCATTGGGATCTAGGCGGGGCTTCCTATCTAATATTAGACATGCGGGATGGATATGGAATTGATGAGGTAGTTAACCCAGTCCCTGAGCACATGCATTCCTGAGGGGAGTTCCAGTCGGTTCTAGTCGCCAGGTGGTTTGTGAGCATACTCCATTGGTTGTTTTGGCATGTTGGTTGCACATTGGGGCACAAGATGATTAACATTCTCCAACAAGAGTTGGTTGGAGGAGCTGGCATGGGTAGGCCACCAGATGAGATATTATATGGAGACGATGCTCTCCCATTGAGGTTTAGGACTCATGGGTCACAAAGGATCAACACAATAGAGATATGCCCTCTACTGGGAGTGGTGTTAGGGTGCTCAAGTCTACCAGGATGGATGAGGAGACATGACGTGTGTCATGGTGGGGTCAATAGTAGAGTGGCAGAAACTTTGGCACATGTGGGATACCATATGTTATAAGGTGGTATGACAGTAGGAAGTGGTACCCAAGGCTGTACAAAGTTAGGTCGTAGTGTTCAGTGTTATATAGAGGGATGTGGCTTGATGCATACAGGCCCAATTCTAGGCCATAGCACCCAGTGGTGTGCAGGGCTATGCAGCGAGGAGAAGTGGCCTGCATAGGAGCATGGAGATGCATGATGGTATACCACGACATGTCAGTTTACGCTGTGGGGTAGAAGGAGTGACTCGCATCACATTGAGGACATGCGAGGAGTAACAGACAAAATGACACAGGGAGGACACCTGATGGTGCATGATGGTATAGTCGTAGCTGAGGGTATCTTGTGGTGTACATGGAAAAGTTGTGGTGTATAGTGGCATGTCAAGGAGTGCATTAGTACTTGGTGGTATGCAGTGACACATGATGCGGCGTAGTGGGCTCTTGGAGTGTTGCCTCCAAGGTGAATTATAGACAAGGATAATAGGTGTACCATTGGACGCAACTCACCTAGGATCAATGAGGACATTGTTGAGCATCTAGGGACACCATATTTAGTGGAAGCATGGCCTCGAGGGGTTTATCAACAAATCTGAGGCAAAAAAAGGGTCGTTCATAGGATTACTCTTGAGCATTCTAACAGACTCTTGATCATACTCTTTGGGACATACCCACCCATCATCCTCCAGTGTTTCTTACAGTCGCAAAGGGTTTGGTTGTTTCCTTTTGAAACTCTCCATTCAAGAAGCAGGGTATGGGAGACTCACCTTAGGTAGTTGGATGAGACACCATGTGTCATGAGCCAAGAGGAGACTCTTCATTTGAGACACTTGGTAGGTGCACAAGTTGACAATTACATGCTTAAGGTTAGCATGGTTGAATGTCGAGGTAGCATATGTTCTACCCCTAGGCTCACACTTGGGGAGGTAACTGAGAGGGAGTTACATGGTTCTTTTTCAGTTGGAAAATTCAAGGCGTTAGGTGAGCATGAAGTGAAAAAGAATTTGTTGGTAGGACGATGCCTAGGCTTCCAAAAATACCCGGACACATCATCAGCAGGTGGGATAGTAGATATCGTTGTGTGATTTGGTAGGCATAGAGAAACTGGATATTCACAACACAGGTTCTAGATGCTTGGTGCCTACCTATTGGATGCCTATAGGAGGCAGAGATAGGGCATAGAGGGGTCCCAATAGCTAGAAACATATAACAGCGACATGCAAAGAGAATTGGGGGTTGTAGACCTCCAATATGGTTATGGCATCTAGTGGATTGGTGGGATACTCCAATACTCAGTGAGCATGGTCAGGATAATAGGTAAACTGATTCATTCACAGGTGGACACACGGGGGATTGTAGGTTTTAAGCCCGTACAAAAATTACCTACATACGAATTCTAAATCACAGGAAAATTAAAAATGCGAGAGCATAACACATAAAACATGTATACACAGAGATTTCCCACTGGATCCCAAAACCGGGACTACCAGCTTGATTTTTCATTATATTCCTTTCAATGTTACAATACATAATTTATACATGCCAAGCATCCAATACATGGACCTGAACCATCGCGTCCAAAACCATGGACCGAAAACCATTGCGTCCAAAAAACATGTGCGAAATCATGGCACAAAACCAGTAGGTGGGTTTCGCCCAAACCTAACATAGGGTCCAAAACCAAAATTTTCCAGGGCGCTGCCCCGAACCCCATAAAGTGGGGTTACGGGTACCCCTCAAACCCCCTGTTAACTATGTGGAAAGAATATAACACAACCCAACAGCCATCACCAAATCCCTCACCATAGGATGAGGTAGATTGTTAGTCAGGATTGGGGCTAGCCATGGAGTGATAGGCACTGGTACTATTGAGTTGCTTTGGCAAGATTGGCCTAGCCTAGATCGACGCATAGACTATGACCGAGATTTATGGGAGAGGAGGCTCTGGTACAAGGATGCTAGGTAGTCAGTCATGACCAGAGCGACAGATGTTAGTAGGATAGGTTCCTTCTATGGCGGGTAGGGGATTCTAGTATAACAAGGCTGAGTAGTTCAACTACCCATAGAGCTAGTTTCTACAGGGGAGGGTCATCCATATCTTCTATTTCATTTTAGTGATTCATTGATGGTGTGGGGAACTACATCAATGTGACAGGGTGATTGAAAAGAGGAGATCAGGGGAGGCCCAGGTAGATGGGGGTTCAATCCCAACAGGATTAGATTGCATCCTCAGGAGTTTACGCTTGTAGTGCATGAGATGGACTACTCAGTAGGGAAATTTCATGGGGGGTTGGGTAAAGTCCTACATTATCATGATGCTCTGTTTATTTCTAGTATGCAGAGGACTTTTGGTACATTATCTATTTGGATAGCAAGTGGAGCAAGGTGTGTTTCACATTGATTAGGATGGCTTGAGATCCTGGTATCGAGGGATTCTTTCATGTCGAGACAATGTTGAGATTGGGGATGACTCAATGGTACATTTGGGACCCTGGTATTATTGGTGGTTAAAGTGGTGATCAATATTCAAAGAGGGCACTTGTTCAGGTATTGCTTGAGGAAAAGTAATTTTTGGCAGGGAGGACTATAATGTCCTTTCCTAAATTATTTTGGAACTAGGTTTATTTCTACATTTTGGGGGCCAATTTTAGTGAAGATGGGGCCCATTTTATTTTTGACAGAAGACTTTTACGAGTTAGAGGCAAGTTAATTTTATTTTATTTTAAATTATTAATGATATGTGGGGACTACCCACATAATAAATATGCACTACCTAAGACAATGATTTGAAGTGCATGAGAGGGAAGAAAAGGCAGGAAAAAAGGCTCCACAAAAGTTATAAAAGGAAGACAATGCACTTCATTTGGCATTCTTGGCTTATCAAATTTGATTTTGTTGCTCGAGATGTTTAGCAAGAGTTTTCCAAGTGGAGAACTCACCCTTTCTTCGGGGGATTTCGAGTGCCACCCTAGAGAGGTTCATCCATTATCATCTAGAGGAGATTTGTAGAGAGATTTCTAGCATTTGTATTTAGTTCCCCCTATTAGTGCATATTTCCAGAGGATGCAGTAGTGGATCTAGTGTGGCTATTACAACATTCTTTTGGAGGGTTATTGCTTCTTTCTGAGGGCTATTGCTGGGAAAAATTAGGAGAAGAAGGCTCAATAGACTTGTTGGCTATTAGTTGAGTTTAAGGGTTCGAAATGGAAACAATATTTAGGAGTGATTTTGCAGACTTTGTGGCCAGTGCAGAAGAGAGAAACTAGGCATACGTGGGAGATAAAGTTCAACCATTGGGGCTATTGCTTGCCAGGAGAAATAAGGGAAGTATTGGTGGAGTTAATTGCTACATTTCAGGAGTGTCTGGAGAGGATTTTTCAGGTGGTTTGACAAACAACATGCTTCAACAACTATTAGAAAGTGTAGGGCTTTTGGGGATCAATTTTGGAAGGTCAAAATCCAATCAAACATTTATGAGTGCTTGTGAGTTTATTGAGAGGAGTTTCTGGCTAATTTTGCAGATTTTTTTGGGTGATATTCAGGCCTAAAATCCTAATTCTTATAATGAGGCAGATTTCTAGTTAGCTAGGAAATTTTCACCATTCAATGGGTTCTACTTTGGCTTTGATATAGGCCAAACCCTTTTTGGGTTTTTTTGGGTTTTTGGTGGAGAGCTCCAAATTAATTTGGCTGAATTTTTTGAGCAGTTTTGGAGACTCAAATAGGGGTTTCTTCCAACCAACAGTTGCATAATTTCTAGGGCCAACGTAGAACATTGAGGAGAAGTCTTTCCTTGGCATTCAAGCAACAATTTTGTCACTTGGGATTGTCTAGCTTGTTTGACAAGCCAGTTGCACACATTCCATGCATTGTAATATCCTTTGATAATAAAATGGCTCAGTTTGGCACAATTCTAGTGCAATTTTATGGGCGTTTAATTTTTGTCTGAATTTTTCTGTATCATATGTATATTTTTCTTGTTTAGCATTGTTATTTCCTTTTTGGAACATTATTGGATGGGTCGAGCCCTAGTTTAGGGCTTTTATGTGGCCTTAATGAGCTGGAACAACATTATAAAAGAGACCAACTAACAATGCAAAATCGAGGATTCTGTGGAGAAGCATTTGTGAAGTTTTTAGGGTGGAAATTAGGGCTGACGTGTATCGTCAGAAGCCCTAACTAGAGCCACGAAAAACTTCAGATGTTTGCATAGGATCAAGACTTAAAGAGGTAGAAGAAGGCTACTAGTTTAGGTATGTTGAATGTTGTTCTCATGTTGATGTTTCGCTAAGTGGATGAATGTATAGATTGGACAATTTTGTTGGGCATCTTAAGTACAATTGGAGGGTTGTTAGAAGGTTTTTATTGTGCCCAAGGTTTGTGCATGAAACAATATATAGATAAAAAAACCCATATAATAATATAATTATTTATATTATGAATTCTAATGTACGAATTATGGTATGGAATATTATATGGTCATTTCGGGGACCCTTATAATAAGAAGAACCCGACTATGCAATTTATTTTCAAGTTAGAGTGATAATTTAGATTTCAAGTAATAAGTAATGGACGCTTCAGTTAAGACTATTCTCCTAACTTTCTAATCAACTACCTTATAATTCTAATTCTAGATGAAAGAATAAGACATTGTAAATGGATATAAATTTCAATGACATGTGATGTACCTAACTAAAGAGTTTTTCATATTTTTTGGTCCTTTAATTAGAAGATTTGTAATGCCTACAATTCTAATAGAGATGTGGTTAAAAGATTAACTATATTTTATAATATAATATTTTAAACATCCCTTATATATTTTTACATCTCAAAATAAGTTATATATTTAAAAATAAATATTTTATTTAAATGTATTAAATATTAAATAATATTTTCTAAAATTTTGATTTTTATTAATCTATATTTAATATAAATATTTATAATTAGATTGTATTAAATAGTTATTTTGAATAGTCATATAAAATTTTATAAAATTAGAAAATAATTAAATTTAATTATTTTTATGAAATTGTTATATTTATTTAAAGAAAAATAGAAAATATTAAATTTTAAAGGTTAATTCATTGTTTAAAAAAAATGTATTATTTATCTTCATGGTATTTAAAAGAAGAAGATAATGAGAAAGAATTAAAATAATTCTTAATCTCTTTATCACCCCTCAAAATCTATTTTGAGAAGATTATATATTACTCTTTAGAAATGGATCCCTAAGCTCTTTATCTTTTCGAAAAAGCTAGAAAGCTACATTTATAATGATTAATTAAGAAATCAAATTGAAATATTTAAAATGATTGGTAACTATTATTTTAAAAGAAATATTATTTATTTTTTTTAAATGTATTAAATCAGTAACAATTAAAATAATTATTATTAACTATGTAGATCAACTTATTATTCAAGAAAAATTATGATATTTAAAATAATTTATATATAATTGTTAAGTAAGTAGACTTTTACTATTATTAAATATCTTATGTTTTATGTGATTAACTTTTTTCTTACATTTATTAAACTCTTCTTTTAGAAAATAAAAAAAACAATTTTAAAATCATATTTTAAAATAAATTTATAAAAACCAATACATATATAATTTGATGGAACAAATAAAATTAAAAGGTTTGGAATTTCTTTATTGAAATTTATGTTATTTTCTAATAATCTATATTAAATTTCTAAAATACCTTTCTATTGTGATTTATATTAGATTTTTTAAACATTTTTATAACGGGTAGAATATTGTTTGGCAATGAAACCACTAAAAACATTATTTTATGTTAAATTTTATGATAAAATATAATAGAAATGTAAATATATTTTCTTTTATTAAAAAAAAATCATTATATTATTTAAGCAATTTTGTTATACATAAATATTTCAAGCTTTAGCATAAGATAGGAAATCTTTTAATTATTTTCACAATTAGAATATTTCAACAACATTCCATACATGAGATTTTTTCTACACCACACGAACCAATACATATAGTGAATAAGATATTATAGTATGGTGAGAAATTAATGATACAAATAAGACTTATTAATTCCAATATCAACATCCCTAACTATTTTTGAAACTTTACAAGCTACTACTCCATGAAGATGTATGTCAATTGCAACCCAATATTATCGCCACCATTAACACTTGCAATGTTTCATGCCCTTTGTAGAAATATAGTGTCAAACTTCTAAATGTTGGATATCTCCTAAACTGTTCAATAGCATACTCAATATGCATATGGAATAACCCCAATGAAGTACAATTTCTTTAATCCTCCAACATTCCAAATTATTTAAACAAAGCATCCATCTTGAATTGAACCTAAATTTCTCTTTCTAACTATTTAAATACAATTTAACTTTAGCATTACTTCTTTCACTTTTAATTATGGAGATTCGCTATCAATTATTTCACTAATAAAAATAATATTAATACATATGCAATAATTAATAAAATATCTTGTACTAAACTTGGTACAAGTAGCACAACCATATAAATTACATGGTTGGTGTTGTGTTAATGCACTATTTGATGTCAAGTCATTGGTTCAATTCCCCTTGGTTGATATATTGGACATGATGAAAATTTAATCCCACCAAGCTTACCAAAAAAATAAATAATATATAAGTTAGAAATATGTAAATGAAAAACATGGAACACTATTAACCATGGACATTATTAATTTGTAAATAAACTTTGTTACAATACCATATCTTATCAATATCATATGCAAAAAAAACCATAAGTCAATTCATATGAAACTTGTTCATATGACCTTAGTTTTAATTAATGAATTTAATTTAAAGGAAAAAAAAAAACCCTTTAAAAATAAATCTCAAATTTTTATGTGTATAATATTAAGAATATTCTATAACATTTTATGGAGGTTAAATTTCTACCATCATAATTAAATTAAAATTTTGAAATCTGATAATTATTAATAATTAAGTTTAAATTTTGCGGTTTGCAAAAAACGTAGATTAGCTCTAGTTACTGCAACAATACATAGTATTGTTCTCTCAAGTGATGCATATGGAGTTGGTTCAAAAGGAGAAATAGTAATAGGTTGCCACCAAAATAACAAGCAAATAGAACTCAATAGAAAATATGGTGAAGTTGTAGATGACAATGCAATTATAAGCTTGTTGCTAAAATAACTATACTTGCATTTTTGGGAATTGGTGATGATGATGATGATGATGATGATGGTTAACGTCCACTGAGACCAAATAATGATCTATCGGACCTAAAAAGACAAATTATTTATTTTGATTTAAGATTTTCTTCCTATGCTCAAAAAGCTTGGAGAGAAGCCTCCCGAGTTCACTATAATTTTGGCATTGCAGAAGGCTAGGAAGGTCAGTATTGTAACAAAGGTTGTGAAATTGAGATCTAATGTGGTTGTATGCAGGGCACTCTAAGAGGAAGTGGTTTTCATCCTCGATGCTCCTAATCTCACAAATATGGCAGATCCTTTCTATCCATGGCGTTTTAGGAACTACCCAGCGGCCAGTTTCACTATGGAGCTCATGAAAATTCGTTCTAATCTTTGCTATATTAATTTTATTTTTTGAGCTAGTTAGAATAGAGAGATACTTTTGATCTTCAAGGGTGGGGTTGATGACCTTCTTATAATAGCTTAATTTTCTTTTAGACGCTAAATCTTTCTCACACCATAATTTCTCTTTGAACTTAGAAGTAACAATATCTTTAATGTTATTTATGTTTTGCAAAGCCTCGTTCTCATTGATCTCCCAATAGTTTAACCAGGCCCTTGTGTCCTTATGCCATCCTCGATTAAGCCTTAGGTGATTTTGGCTGGAATTTAAAGCTATCTTAGGAAGTCTATGATTGTATATGTTATTGAGCTTGTGCTTGTACATCAGAAACCTAAGCATAGCTAGGCTCTCAATAGAAGAAAGACCGGCTTCTATAAGGAGAATAGGATATGGTGTATTACTTTTAATTTTTAGGTTATAAGTTATAAAGCGCTTCTGGATTTGCTTAATCTTCCTCCATGATTCTCTGGAGATGCTGTAGCCCCAAACTTCACAGCCATATAAGATAACAGGAGTGACTAAAGTTTCAAAGAGGAACTTCTTTTTATCCCACATTACGAGGTTTGTTGTTTTACAGTTATTTTCAAGACCAAAATAAGCTTTCCATCCCCCATTGATCCTTTTCTCAATGTTATGGTTCCAGTTGAGCTTGTGATGGATATCAATTCCTAGGTACTTGTAAGAATATACTTCCTCCAAGTTATTATTTTCATACGTAAAATTAGCGCAAGTGTCCTTCTTAGATTTGATAATCATAACTTTTGTTTTGTCTGTGTTAACAGTCATACCCATGGTAGAGCAGAAATCCTTAAGAAGCTTGAGTTGCTTATCAAGATCAGAAGGGCACCTTGCCAAAAGAACAATATCGTCAGCGTAGAGAAGAAGGATAGTGACTATCCCAGCTAAGATTGTGCCACCACATCCTGCTTCTTCTAAATAACCTTCGAGCTTATCGATGTAAATTCCAAATAGAGTAGGGGAGAGGGGGCAACCTTGTTTAACTCCGATGTTACACTTAATATCTTTTGACCACCCCTCATTGTTCTTTAGCTTGGCAATTACATTCTCGTAAAGCCTTATAGCAACAGCTCTTAACTCAAGAGGAACCTTTAGCTCTTCTAACCTCTTCCAAAGGTTATATCTAGGAACCGTATCGAAAGCCTTTCTAAAGTCTACAAAGCAGAAAAATAAAATGGATTTATCATTACGACATTCTTCCGCAATGATCCTTAGCGTAACAAGGTGGTCTGTTGTTGAGTGATGCCTTCTGAAACCTCCTTGGCCTTTAGCCAGCCCGCTTACCTTCACTTTCAAGCCAAATGCTTAACTTTTTTTCCAAAATACTACCATATAATTTGGCTAAGAGAGGGCTGATCATAATTGTTCGATAATTAGAGGGGTTATTTGTATCTCCACTTTTAAAAATAGGGATAATGAGGCTCTCAGTCCAAGGTTTAGGGAACCCTTGCTTAACAGCTTGATTGAAAAGCTTGTGTATGTGGGGGATGAGGACAGGGCCTCCAATTTTTAAGATTTCAGCCTGGTAACCTTCAATGTCCTTAGCTTTCCCATTCGCGAGGCGATTAACCCCAAACTTAATGTCTTCTAAAGAGAAGACTTCTTTCGTTGTGAGCAGGGTTTCCAAATTATCCGTGAGATTAGGAGATTCATAAAGCTTTTTAAGATAAGAATTCCAATCGTGAAGAGCAATTTTGTTATTATCCTTAGTCTTCCTGGTCAGAATCTGCCTCCAAAATTTCTTAGGAGCTACCTTAGAGAGGTGTAAGAGATACTCCTGTCTTTGATGAATGTACTGCCTATTTTTCCTTTTAATTAGGGCTTTGTATATTCTTATCTTGTCCATTTTAAGAGAATCATCAACAGCTTCCTTAATTGCTCTCCTCGCATTTTTACAATCCTTGGGAACAGAAGATGGAAGTCGCGCAGGGTTTCTGAGAGTTTCAGAGTTTGACCCTAATGGAGGGTCATAAAGGAGGGAGCTCCACTCCCTCTTACAAAGATGTCGTGGCCAGCAGAGGCAAATCACATCTGGGCAATGTCAAAGGTTTTGCGGAGGAAGAAAATAGAATTAATGAAAAGGAGACAGATGGGGCTAAATCCAAGGAAAATAGCAGCACAAAGGACAAGGAGGAAGAAGACAAAACCCAGGGAACAAGGGAAAAAAACAAAAGGGACCTTGCAAACCCAAAACAGAAATCACTCCAAGAGTAGTGTTAAATAATCCTGCACTGCAGGAGCACAGGGAACATATGGAGACTTACGCCATAATATGTAAATTCATGGGATTATGGCCCACTAAAAAGTCTTTACAGACATGGATCAAGTATCATTGGAAACATAAAGGTAGCATCGATCTTCATCTTGGGTCAAAGGGATTCTTCACCGCAGTGTTTACAAACATCGAAGACAAAGAAAGAATATTCGAAGGAGGACCCTACTTTTTTGCAGCAGTTGGCCTCTATATGAGGCCTTGGGTGATGAACTTTGTTCCAGAGCGGGAGACTTTCACTTCAATCCCTTTCTGGGTAGGGCTCAATTCTCTACCTCTGGATTACTAACAAAATGAATCACTTGCGGCCATAGGAAACAAACTAGGTCATTTTGTCAAAGCTTCGGAAGCCACTAGAAAGGATAAACATACTTCCTATGCAAGGATTTGTGTGGAAATGGATCTATCAGGATCTCTTTCAGACGAAGTTATCCTGGAAGTTTTTTATGAGGAATGGGTGCAAACGGTGAACTATGAGCATATTTTGTTTAGATGTCGTAAATGCTACGAACATGGACACTTGATCAGAAACTACCCTCTCAGTAAAGCAGAAAACAAAAGCAAACTGAATATAATGAAGGATACCAAAAGCTTTCAAAAAGTGGCAAGGAAAGGAAAAGGAGGTAAAAAAGGACCAAAGAAACAACATAATGAGGGGAAAAGGTCAGTTAGAATAAGTTTCAAGCACTAGAAGAGATTGAAGAAATGCCAAATGAAGACCAAAATATGGAGGAATGGCCTAATGAAAAGGAGAAGGAGGTAAACTACAACCCAACACAAAATACTGATAATAAGGAAGAAACCATGATGAATGAAACGGAACTAGGAATGGACCGGGAAATGACCTAGAGTGAAACAGACCTGGAGGATCATGAATTTCAGGAAATTCTAGATAAAGAACACCTAGATCTGGAAGGTTTCTTGAAGCAGGGAACCACGGTGGGGATAGATTCATTACCTCAAGATGAATGCAATAGAATACAGTAGTTGTTTTTATGGAAAACTCAGGAGAGGGAGTCAGATAAAGGAAAAACCATCGACAACTAGGAGTGCAAAAGTGTGAAAACAATGAAATCAACTCCAGGATTAGCTACTAGAAATGCAGGAAAGAAGAGGGGCAGAAAAAAGCAGAAGGAGCTCTTGATGGAGTGTGGAAAGCTGATGATAGATTCAGGTAAGATGAAAGACCTAACCAGTTACTCCTTTACAAATCTTTAACTATGAATTTTACATCTTGGAATATAAGAGGTCTAGGTAGTAAAAGAAAGCAATGAATGCTTAGTTTTAAAATGAAACAAGATATGCCGAATATGATCTCATCCAGGAAATAAAGTGTTCCATCCAGAAAATAAAACTAATCCATAGAAAATGGCTCAATATATTTTAGTTTCTTGAAGTTAAAGAAGAGAACACAGCTAGGGGCATTCTCACTCTTTGGAACCCCCAAAACATCAGCGTAATAGATGCAGAGGCGTCCAGAAATTACTTATCAGTAGTCATTCAACTAGTGGGGGTTTCAGAAACCTTCCTAGTCACTAATATTTATAGTCCTCAAAGAATAGATGATAAAATCAGATTGCTAGAATCCCTCATTGATCTCAGGAGCAAACAGGCTAGTATTCCTTGGATCATGGGAGGGGATTTTAATATGATCAAATCTCTCTCGGAAAAGAAAGGAGGTACTAGAGCACTGAACAAAGACTCATTAGTGTTCCAATTGTTCACAGATAATATGAAATTGGTTTACTCAGATCTGAGCAATGACCTTTTTACTTGGAACAGCAAGAGAGGAGGGGAAGCAGAGGTGGCCTCGAAGTTAGATAGGTTCATGATATCAGAGGAGCTTATGCTTACAGATAACAAAATTACAGCAAGGTTTCTTCCCTTTAGAGGCTCAGATCACTGGCCTATTCAATTGGAAATCAAGGGTTTGGATTTTCCCAGGAATAAACCCTTCAGGTTCGAGAATATCTGGCTCTCCCACCCGATTTCATTAGTAACATCAGAAAATGCTGGTATGAAGACTTGCAATTCTAGGGATCAAAAATGTACCTCCTTCATAAAAGACTAAATCACATTAAGTGTAGACTCAAAGAATGGAATAAGAAGGATTTCGGTAACATTTTTGTGGAAAAAAGGTCAGTGGAAATAAAAATTTAGGAACTCAACCAGGCACTGATCAAAGATGGCTTTGACAAAGACAAAAGTGAGCAGGTTTATAAACTTCATCATGAATGGGAGAACCTATGCAAACAAGAGGAAATATTTTGGAGGCAAAAGTCTAGAGTTCAATAGCTCAAAGAAGGAGAGCGCAATACAAGGTTTTTCCACAGATCCACTATGGATAATAGAGCATTCAACAGAATCTCGGCGATAAAGGATGAGAATGGGGAGTTTTAGATGACACATAAGGACATTGAAGCAGTGCTTGTTCAGCATTTTCGAAACATCACCCGGGAAAACAATCCAGATAGGGAACAATCCATAAAGGAAATTACAAGACATATCCCTAAGTTGGTGTCCAGAGAGGACAATATTAACCGAAATAGACCAGTAACTGAAGAGGAGGTTAGCAAGGTCCTCAAAGACATGCAGAATGGCAAAGTGCTAGGACCGGATGGTTTTAATGTGGATTTCTTCAAAGCTTGTTGGGATATAGTCAAACAGGATATTTTGAATGTGGTAGAGGATTCCAAGGGTAGTAAAACTATCCTGAAAGCCCTCAACGCCTCCTTCTTCTCCCTGATTCCCAAACAGGACTCAGCTCAAATGGCAGACAAGTACAAACCCATAGCTTTATGTAATGTGGTATACAAGATTATATCCAATGTAGTTGCTAACATACTCAAACCTCTCCTTCCTTCATTAGTGTCTGAGGAACAATCAGGTTATGTGGAGGGCAGACAAATTTTAAACAACATTTTTCAAGCACATGAGGTGGTTCACTCTCTCACTAGCAAAAAGTAGGCAGGGATGATCATGAAATTGGATATTGCCAAAGCTTATAACAAGGTCAATTAGATTTACATCAAGAAGGTGCTCATTGCCTTTGGGTTTGATCACAATTGGGTCAGATGGGTAGTGGCTCTAGTGACTACTTCCAAATTTTCAATTTTGGTTAACAGCTCTCCCTCAGAGATATTCATTCCTTCTAGAGGCCTCAGGAAAGGAGACCCGCTCTCTCCCTTTCTCTTTATCCTCATGATGGAAGGTCTTGTTTGGTCTATTAAGCATGCCAAAGCCATGGAAAAAATCAAGGGTCTTCAATTAACTAAGAATGTTCAGGCACTGACGCACCAACAATTTGTAGATGATACCATGTTGCAAGGAATCCCCACAGTCAAAGAAGATTTAGCCTACAATCAAATACTTAATGTATTTGCAATGGCCAGAGATATGGACGTCAATATTTCTAAATCAAAAAAAAATTCTTAAACACTTACATTGCTATTTAGAGAAATATCTCAAGAATCCTCAACTTCCAAAGGGATTCCCTCCCCTAAAAGTATTTTGGAGTTCCTCTCATGGCCAAACCAATGCTCAAAAGTATCTGGGAATCGGTGCTAAATAAGTTGCAGGATAAAGTTAAAAAATGGACCATCATAGCCTTGAACCTGGCTGGCAGGTTGGTATTGACAAAGGCTTTTATGCAATCTATCCCGGTCTTCATGTTATCAGCTCTCCCAGCTCCCAAAGGTGTCTTAGAGCAATTCAGGAATATTCAAAGATATTTCCTGTGGGGTAAGGAGGAAACAAGGAAGAAATGGGCCCTGTTTTCCTGGGATAAAATCTACAAACCCAAGAGCAATGGGGGACTAGGCTTAGATGACCAGGAGATCCTTAGTAAAGTGCTAGGAGCCAAGCTTTGGTGGCGATGGGTTCAAGAGCCAAAAGCCCATTGGGCAAGGATCTAGAAAGAAAAATATTCCAGCTCTTAGCACACTAATGATCTCATAAGAATGTCTAGAAACATAAAGGGATTTTACATCTGGAATAAAGCGTGGGATAATAGAAGCATAGTGCAAAAAAACAGTTTCTGGGAAATCAGAGTAGGTGATCTAGCACTCTTTTGGGAGGACCAATGGCAACAAGAACCAATGCTGTTAAAAGAGGATTTTTTAAGCCTCAAGCAGGAAACAGATTCCCAAGGGTTAAACAAAGTAAAGGATTTCTAGGATATTTCTCAAATACCGGGAAAGTGGAGAAGCTGGAGAAACATTGACTGCAGAGATGACAACCCCATAAAAATAAAAGCAAAGGCACTGAGAAGCTTACTAAAACAAAGGATGATCTTGGTCACAGAGGGGCAAGATCAATTGAGATGGGGTAACAACAATAAAGGTACCTTTAATCTAAAGGAAGCAAAAGGTATTCTCCTTGGGCTTGATTCCAGTGTTCCAAACAAAACCTGGCAGCGCCTCTGGAAATACCAAGGTTGGATGAAGATCAAGCTTTTCATGTGGTTGGTTCATCATAAGAAAATCTTGACTTGGGACAATATTAGAAAAGGGGTGTTTTGGGACCTTCCAGATGCCAGCCTTGTGAAAAGCAGGAGGAGACTATAGAGTACATTCTCAACAATTTCTCTTACACCACCTGGCTGTGGGATTCTTTCTCCAACATTTTCCAACAGACAGATAGGGACAAAGGAAGTATCACAAATACCCTAAACAAGTGGAGAAAGAACTTTTCGAAGAATGAATTCCTTAATTTGGCCTAGGCCTTCACGCTAGGCTTCATTATTTGAAATGTGTGGAAAGAAAGGAATAAAATAATTTTCAAAAATGAAAATTCCAACCCTCAACGGTTATATGATTTGATTTTAAAACAGATCAGGGAGACAGTCAGCACCACAGTTCGCAACATCCCAAAGAATCCTCCCTCAGAGACTGAGCTAAGAACTCTCAGGCTTTTGGGAATGCAAGAGATTATCTCCCAAGGACTAAAAAAAAAGGATATAGTTATGGATATTGAGAAGGATTTTTGGCAACCTCCACCGAAAAGCTATCTGAAATTCAACATTGATGGTGCCTCAAAAGGAAACCCGGGAAGAGCTGGTTTTGGAGGAGTTTTAAGAGATGAAGAGGGTTGTATTATCTTAAACTTCCACAACCATTTAGGTAGGGCCACCAACAATATGGCGAAATTAATGGCTCTGGAGCAATGTCTAGAGATTCTGATTCAGAACCATAGCTCAAATGTCATTATAGAAGCGGACTCAGAAATAATCATTAACTCTGTGAAAAGAATCAGTTGTGGTACTAGACCGGAGAAAGTCTCAAATCACTGGAGATTAATTCAGGTTTACCAAAGAATTGAAGTACACCTCCAGGGACTTCATACTGTTAGTTTCAACCATGTTCGTCGAAATTCCAATAAGCTAGCAAACATTCTGGCCAACCAAGGTGTGAATAATGCTAATTGTGGGATGGAAATAAAGTGGCAGGAGATGCCCCAGAGCCGTTTAAAGGCTCTCTGCGATAAACAAGCTGCAGAGGACAAAGAATTTGTTTGATATCGAGGAAGGGTGACAAACACAAATTGATTTTTTCCTAGCTAGATCTTCCACTGCCTCTCAGAATATACTTGGAAGGAGGGCAAGCAAAGATCGGTCGCTTTTCCCCCTGGAGTAAGTCAACAGGAGTCCCCAGGTTTTCGGACGGCAACATGTTGAGTCATTTTCCATATCAGTGCAATCTCGGCTTCAGGGTCCGTAGTAAGATTAGGTTGGGTGGGAGGTTTGTTTTTCCGGCTACTGGAATTTACACCCTTCCCATTTTCGGGTTGGAAAACCTCCCCCCCAGATGGTTTCCAGGTGATCGTGTGTCGCTTGAATGGTAAGTAGTTTTGCTTTTTTGGAAGCGATTCCATAAAGTCTTCAACATGTGACAGAGGGAAGATTTGAAAATCACCCTCCATCGCTCACTATCATCCGGTCAGGTTAGGTGGAGCAATATGGTTCCTGGTCGTTGGATCCAGCCACCTGGATCGATGGTTTGGAAGGTTCGGGTTGTTTTGTGGGGCTAGGTGAGTTTTCCCACTCTTTGGCGTGGTTTGTGTGGTCAGGGGTAACCGATGTAGACTTTTGAGTTTGTTTCCCGTGGGTTGGGTGTTGTCTGGTGATGGGAGGGGGGTTTTTTCTATTGGTAAGGGAATCTTTTTCCGAAGTTCTTGTAAATGGACTGATTTTTGTACATTATGTAACTTTCTTTTGAACTAATGAAATAGAAGGATTGGCTCTTGCTTCAGCAAAAAAAAAAATAAGTTTAAATTTTGCAAGCTATATTTTTAATTAATAATTAAATTGAACTTTTTAACACTTATTCTAAGATGACATTGTCTATGGAAACTACTATTTTAACAAGAAAGTTATTTTTAGTTGGAATCTGGTCATTTTTTCTTTCAAAAACTATAACTATAAGAGATTTCAAATAATGTTCTTGATGATCGACATAGATTCACCAATATAATCAAAATCTTATTAGAATTCCACTATTTTTTGGACAAAATTATGGCTGGATCACTATACTACTCTTTCCAAAATAAATAAATATCTATATTATTTAATTAATAAAAACCTTTTAAATTAACAGAATAAAATAAAATAAATTCAATCCCTATTTTCATCCCATGTCTTAGAATTCTATTATAATGCACCCTTCGAGCTGGCTGAAGATATTGGACTAGAAGGAGAAACATCCTTCCATATTGGATCTAATAACAACACCTCTTCCTACTTCCATAATGGATCTAATAAGGGTGCCTCTTCCTTTGAATTCAACCAAATCAACAACAATTAATACTAGATTCTTGGAAATTTAGTGAAAATTAATATATGGAAAACCCTATAATGGATAAGAAACATTTGGAATGTTCACATGAGCTTTCACATCTTACAAAAATAATTGCAGTGAAAAGGAGGTCCTCATTCACAAACATCCCTTTATGGGATGAATGAGGCCATTGGAAGGGATGGAGCTTGAATTAAATATCACGGTATCTCACACACTTGGTTGCAATATTTAGAAATAAGTTGATCAGATGTGCCCAAAGAGCTAGAAAGAGGAAGACCCAGTTTGGTAGGATATTCTTAGGAATCCAATTTTAATCCAAAAGTTAACATAAATACCTCCAAAATAAATTCTTTAGTAAACGCTCTACAAACCCAATAATAATCCAAAAGTTAACATCTTTTGTTGGCTATTAGTACACAAAAAAATCTTGACAACTAAAATCGCTAGAAAAGAGGAATACAAGGACCTTTGACATTCCTAAATTTTAAGCCACCAGAAGAATTGGTAGTACATCTTTTCGTGCAATGCCCATATACAAAAGTGGCTTGGGCTGAAGTCCTCTAAGTCAATATATAACAAAGTTCACTTTCCTGATGACCTGTTCGTGTCTTTTTATTCTTTGCTTAAAATCTACATCTATTTCTTTCTAGGCAAGTCGAACCTAAAAAGCTTTCTTAGCAAGTTTGACTTGCCAAAAATTATGTAATATTTTAAATTACACTCAACTACCCACATCAAAGACTATGAAATCATTACTCATTTGTAAAAAATATGGATCTCAAAAACTCAGTAAATTTGGCTAAAATCTCGACTCTCTCGAACATGAATGTTTAACCAAATAGATTAACTCAAGAAAAATCATTATAACTATTGAATCTAGGGTTTATGCATGGAACCGGTTTAGACTTTTTTGGAAAAGCTAGGGTGCATTTTGGTGAAAAAAATCTATTTTAAAGGCGAGAAATTTTTAAGCACTCAAGATGTTTCAAGGCTTATATATATTTCTATCAAGGGTTTAAACAAACTCTCAATCCAGCTCGTGTAACCTAAACAAACTCTCAATAGAGCTGGATTAAGTCACTATTTGGCATTATAATGTGCAGTGGCCATGTGGCAAGTCATTTTTGCATAACACCTTGAAAACAAGTGTTCCACCAAGGTGTTTACCTACTTGATTGATGGATTTGGGGCTCGATGGAGCAATATCCCCATCAACATCTCTGAAGTTGAAACCAAACACTATCTATAAGCCAATGTAAGTTTCCTATCATATATTTTCTTGCAAAAGAAATAAATTAATTTGAAATGAAAGCCCAGTATAAAAAAACAATGAAAACCACACCAAGAAAACCTTTGAAAAAAAAATAACCTAAAAATCCATTAAGAAAACATTTGAAAACCAAAACAAAATCCTAGAAAACTACAAAAGAACCCCCAAATCATTTAAGTTTTTTATTTTATTATATTTCATTGAATAAGTTTTCAATAATTGCAATGGTAGCATATTTATTATCATTTTGTTTCTAAATTTGGATTGTAACACCTTTTTTTCTAATTATTTTATGTTTTGAAATTTTTTCTTAGGAATTTTATGAAACGAATTTTCAAAATATTTAGTTTGTTTTGTTATTTAAATTGTATCCTAAATTTCAAAGAAATTTTACAAAAAGTATGCCAAAATAATTCCAAAATATAAAACAACCTGAACGATAACAAATAAATAAACAAACTATAAAGTTAATATTAACATAACTAATATAATTGCTAGATAAAATTATATTTATCAAATAAGCATTTTTGTTATTTTAAATTTAGTTTAATTTATACTTTAACTATTTTTTAATAATAAATATAGTATCATTAGTTTTTAAAAATTAATTACTTAAACAAATTATTATCTTTAAATCTAAAAATAAAGAATAGAAAAAAATTTTATTTAATTAAATTTTATTAACAATAATTAATTTATATATAAAACTTCATAAAACTATATAACAACACAAAATTATAATATAATATAAAAGCTATATATAGTATAACTATATACAACTATAACATAACATTTCATATATATATATACAACATAACATACATTTAACTATATAATTATATATAACATAACATATATAAAATTCATAACCTTAATATAATTATAAGTGTTTATAATAACTATACTTATATATACTTGATATAATATTTGTATTAAAAAAAGGCACATATCATTTAAAATAACTTAAAGTTATTTAACATATCATATATATAACATAGCACAAAACATGTATATACAAAATCACATAACTATATATTATAACCATATATAACCTAACATATATATAACATTATTATAAACTATTATATATAACATAATATTATAACTATAACAATTAATATATAATTATGTGTTGAAATTTCAAAAATGTATTATGGAAAACACATTTAAAGTAAAAAAAAAAATTGACTCTTTTTTAATTTGTATCATATTGTTTCATTATGTAATGTGTTGTACTAAAAACATTGTTTTCATGTGCTTGTACTTAGTACCTTTTATGTGTCAAGTCAAACATTATAAGAAATTAAAGTCTATTAGAGTATTTGGTTGGTATGAAATTTTATTAATTTTTTAAATAGATTCATTTCAATCTTTTACATATATATTTACATATTTATGTGTATGAATAAAATGCATTATTTCAAAATGGGAAAAAGTGTGAACGTATATTTGATCACTCATTTTGATTGTGTTTATATGGAACTCAATATTTTGGTTGCTAAATTATCAAAAAATGGACTTTAAAGTTTAGGACTTCACGCTAGATTATTCTACTTGAGTTTAGAAATTATTTTCTTGTCAATGTTTTTTATAAGTCAACATATTTTTCTTGGATTATTTTATATGTATCATATACAATAGTTTAGTCAAAAAAATAGATTATTTTATATGTATTAAATATGAATTATTTTTAATATGCAGAGCCATCTTCTATATAGCCCCCAACCACAGGTCATCAAAGTGTGGGGGGGTCTACTATATATAGTCGGGCCCATGGTAGATCATGTAGCCCAACCAGAGTGTATGTTCCATTCATGGATCTTGGCTCTGACACTAGCCATATTGTGAGAGGTAATGTTTCTATTTCTATTGATGATTATATTACAAATAGTGGATCATCTTCACATGCTATAGGTGCATATTTAAATCCTCTTTAAACTTTGTGTGTTTATATCTTGAAACTGGCTTTAATTTTTTTAAATTGTCTTCAACTGATGTGTTTGAATTTAGTGTACATGTTATTATGCTCATGTCTTGTTATATATATGTTAAATTATGTTTATGATTTGTAAACCCTCAGTAGGAGGAAGATGAGGTTCACAATGCAACATCCATCCATTCATGGCATGATGCTACAAATAGGATCACACTGGAGGATGTTATGACCCGACATACATGGATCACACGAGAGGTGTGTAAAATAACTACAAGTTCACCTACTAGGCATAATTTTTCTTTGATGTTAGATACCATTGATAGGTTGATCGATGCATAATGGAGTGTGGGCCCACAAAGTCACCTCCTACATTCCATACAAAGGATTATGAGGTAGGAGGTTAGAGGCCCACATACTTGAGAGTTGGTGAAAGAGGCCACTATTAACATTCATGTTCTTGGGGAGTTGTTCAACATCCTTCTATAGTGTGTTTCTAGACATTGAATTCTGATTCCACTAAGATATTTTAAGAATGTTGATGCAACCCCTTTTATTTATGATCAATTCTTTAGAGCCTAGGGTGAACTCCCCCACCATGAATAGGTCCCCTTTTAGTTTTCAAAACATATATGTGTCGATTTTGTGCTACATATGAGGCTAGATTACACCAACATAGTATCTGACTTTTATGGATATGGCTTGGCATGTACTTATGATCACGACGAGCCTCATAGGGACCCTCGGCATGTACCACCACCTCCAAGATTGTTTCCACTACTATGTCAGAGCATGGTATTTCTAACAGAGCTAGAAGAGTCATCACAACTCAACTCTGAGACCAAGAATACCATTGCAGATAGCATGTAGATGACATTGGCCAATGCACATGTTTCATTTCCAGAGACCACCACCGTTGCCTCATTACCTGCCAATTCCATTATATGATGATTCATATCTCATGAGTCTACCCATTTACTACCTTTCTTCATATACATGTATGTGTCGTGATCTCTATTAGTGTTATGATGCATGTGTTGTACTTGATGGCAACCCACTTGTAGTAGAACAACTCGCTTGTATATGGTAACTAGATGAATCTACAAGAGAGATATCAGATGTGACAGAATGCATGGAAGTTGTGTTTACAGATGTGACAAAATGCAGGGTAGTTCAAAGGAATCATTTTAGAAGTAATATGGAAAATTATAGTGTAACAGCTCTATTCAGAGGTAACAGGGCATTGGCATAGAAGAACAAGAAGATGGAAATAAGGTCTACTGATCAGAATAAAGAAGGTAAAGGAAAAGGTTGATGTAAAGCAGTTTAAGAAGCATACGCAGGTCCACTTAGTCAAAACAACGTATTCATGCTGGTCCACAGAACAAAAAGAGTGTATACGTATACAAGCACTTCCACAAGAGGAAAAGCACATATATGTTGGAAAACCAAGGTTTTGGTCTGAGGTATTTGGTCCAAGGTATTTTGGTCCAAGGTATTTGGTCCGAGGTATTTGGTTTGAGGTATTGACCCTAGGTATTTGGTCCAAGGTATTGGTCCTAAGTGGTTTTGGTCCAAGTTATTGACAAAGGATCTATGTATATAAGGAGGAGAAGATCAAAGGGCTAAGTGTACAAGGAATGAATATCTTATGAAGTGTTAGATCAAAAGAAAATATGCATGTTATGGGTTTCTGATGCTTTGCTTGATCTGAACTTAGTATGCACCTAAGTGTTTGATGATGGATGAGATCTAATGATGGATTGAGATCATAACGACTTACCATTATATGATATGATAATGATGGGATAGATCTGATTGCTAACACATGTTTTATCCTTTATATGTGATGATCTAGGTATGTCTAAAGTCGGGAATTGCAAGAAGTTATAAGTAAGTATTTGCAGATCTATATGCTGGTTCACTTTGGTGAAGATGCGTATACATGCTGGTTCGGCTCTTCCAAGTTGCGTATGCAAAAGAAAAGTTTGATGTTCAAGGATGATTGATCTATCAGATCAATGATGTTGTTTTATTGTTGTCTTTCAATGAAGTCTTCTTAGATATGAACATAAAACTGAATGCATAAGGAGGTGGGTATTTGATTGATTGATTTTATAAGTGAGAAGAATTGATCTCTATTGTTTCCTGTGTAAAGCTCTGTAAGTTGATAGTAGATGTTCAGTATACTTCTCTTTGATACATATTTGATTCAAAAGTTTATATTTGTAGTAGTTTTGAAGGTATATGCAAGTTTTATCAATGGAAGTAGTGTAAACACGTATTTTGGGTTCAACCAAGTAGTGTTTACATTCTAATGCGTGGTTTTTGAGGTTACAACTGGTTCTGAATGATGATGCAGAGTTCTGTGTTCATATTTGTATACTAGTTATAGTGATCTGTCTATTCCAATTGATTGGTTGAATTTGATTAAGTTTGAATGAATTGTTGATTCAGTTGTGTCAGAGGTTCAATGATTGTTTGATTTAGTTGTTCTGTGATTGTTTTATGTCAGAGGTTTTAGTGATTGATTGATTCAGAGATTGATGATTAGGTTTCAGTTATATCAAAGATTGATGATTGAGTGTCAGTGATTGATTGATTCAGTTTTGGTTGATTCAGAGAGTGATGATTGAGTTTCAGTGATTAGTTGATGCATATGTATTTGATGGTTGTATTGCAGTTATGATTTTGAGCTTTAATGTTGTTGATGGGGTCAGTATGAAAATTGGATGAAACGTTGCCTTCAGATTGTGGTGTTGTGTTCCAGGATGAAAATTTATGAAACGTGGTCACTGGAGGAAGAGAGAAGGTCATAGCCTTATGTAGGTTGGTACCTATGTACTGGTAAACATATCGGCCATTACAAGAGCAAGGGGGTTGGAGCTCCCTTCCAGGAGTAGTTGGAAAATGATTGAAGGTTGGAGATTTTCTTAGGTTGGCGCCTACGTACTAGTAAATAGATCGGCTAGTACAAGAGCTAGGGGGTTGTAGCTCCCTTCTAGTAGAAGCTAGAGAATGAGAGAATGTTGTTGCCTTCTGCAGGTGCGTGCCTGCGTACTAGTATGAGTCTGCACCAATACAATATTGTAAACAGGTTTTTCTTATATTAAAAGAAGACAGTAGCAGGTGGTTTTTGTCCCGCATTGGGTTTCCACCTTAAATCTTGGTGTTCATGTGTGTTTCTTATGCGTGATGGTTTGTTATGTTATTACTACACATGATTACTGTTTATATGGTTAATGAAGTATTGATGCACTAATTAAAGATCAACATATGATGAATTAATTGAATGATAAGTGTGTTGGATATACGTTGGTTTCCTTAAATACAATTGCATGTACACGCGAGTTACCTTCATTGAAGTAGCGTATATAAATCAAAGTATGAAAAGAAAAAGTTATTGATCTAACTAATACTAATTCACCCCCCTCTTAGTATTATTTTTAACAATTGGTATCAGAGTAGGTCCTTTGGCAGAAGCTTGATCACTTGAAGGAGATATGTAGTAACAATGGGAAAGAAACTAAAGAAGAAATCACCCCAAAAGAATAAGACATCTCAAAGGAACTATGACAGTGGGAGAGACGATTGGCCTTTATGTAGAAGCAACTCTTTAGATTCAGAATCACCTTAGAATGAAGATGAACAAGCAAAAGAACTATTAGGTATGAATTCGGTGTCCTCTAGTGATATATTTCTCTGTTCATTTGAAGATAATGAAAGTGACAATGAAACAACTGAATTTGATTTTATGGGTGAAAGAGAAAGAAATCAAATAGAGGTAGAATTTAAAAAGCTCACAGACACAATTAGAGATCAACAAGATCTATTGGACAAAAGGGAGTGTGCCTTCAGAGAAGAAGTTAGCAGATTAAAAGCTTAGTTGAAGGAAGGAAACAAAGTAAGGAAGCAGTAAAAGGAAAAGGAAGATCAATGTCAAAAGATTTCGGATGAAGTGACATCATTAAGAAATGAAGTGAAAAGAGTACAAAAATCAATAGACTTAAAGATAGATCCAGTTACTATGAAAGTATTGAAGCTAAGATCCTCTCTCTAAAAGAAGATCTTGAAAAATCAAATAAGCATAATGAATAACTACCTCAAGCAGATGAAGAACAAGAAAATGAGATTCTCAAATTAAGGCAATAGGTGGAAGAAGGAAGAAAGGCTGAAGAAATCTTGAAGAAGCAATATCTAAAAAAGGAAGAGCAATATGAGGTTGAGGTAAATATCCTAAAAGTTAAATTAGAAGAAAAGGATAAATTGTTATGATTTCAAGACAATACTAAGATTTTGGATAATATTCTTAGTAGTCAAAGGTCTCCTATCATCAAAACTGGTCTTGGTTTTCATGAATATGTTGAAGGTGAATCTAGCTCAGAAGGTGAGGAAAGGAACTCTAATGCAAAATCTAAAATGCTCAACAAGGAGATGAGAGGTCAACCCCATCAACAACCAAGGAATGAAAGTCTTCAAAGAAAATCTTTTACTCCTAACTATGGAAGTAATAATCGATTGTTTCCTCCGATGAATAATGTTTAATGTTTTATATGTCATAATTTTTGACATGTTGCAACGAGATGCAAAAGTGGAATGGTTCAAGACCATCACATAGAAAGATCATTAGCTTCGAGGTACTTTAATGGATATCATTTTTATTGCAATATGTTTGGTCACAAAGCCATTGACTATTATAGAAGAAATATGAAACATGTAAGATGTTACGCATGTAACAAGTTTGGACATATAGCAAAGGAATGCAGGAGCAAAGTTTGGGCACCATACCAAAAGGAGAAAGCATCATCACACTCGAAGATATGGAAGAAGAATGAAGTATAGTCAGAAATAGGTGGCACAACACAGTGTACAGACATAACAGACTCAGGGGGAGCTGAAAGTGTGAAAATTTAGTGTCCTAAATCTCATACGCAAGTTTCATGCAAGTTGAGTATATACGGGAGTCATAAGCTTCACAATCGTGTATATGTTGGTTTAATGAAGAACCAGCAGGACAGACTCAGAAAAATGATCTGATATGATTCAAACAATTATCAATTATCTTTTCTGTCTTGATGTTTGATGACTACAGTATGTGGATTTTATTTAGAAGTTATTTTTGATCCTCATAAGTTGTTGATGACTTGATGTATATCTAATTCATGATGATGCCTTGATATTTCTTACTAATATATGCAATGATCAGATCTAACAGTGAACAAGTGGCACATGTTCAGGGGGAGAATATGTTATGCTTCTAATAATGCATTGTTGGCATTATGTTTAGAAGTCTTTGGTACCTAATGATTCTTATCAATGGTGATGATGCTTATGTGGCTAAAGTGTTTAAATGAGACATCATGCTATGTTACAGTTATGAGTTGCCCATGATGAAATCTCATATGATACTTGTATTGCTTGGGGTTACATAGTTGTTATTCAAATCAGATTTATGGATGATTGTGGATGACTTTTGATGATGCATATAGTACATATATGTTGCTTACATGGTGATCTTCATAAGGACAAGGAGAAGTACAAAGCTTGAGTACACAACTTCATTATTTGATGATGAGCCACTCATTTCTTTTATGTTGATGTCATAATGCGTTCAAAGATGCATAAAGTTCATATGGTGCAGTTATGATGAAGGATTCCTAAAGTTCTTGGCTCTCACATGGTTCTTGTTGTTGATGGTATCAAGAAATCTTGACAAATGAACATGAGCGCATGGTTTTCTAGATACATAGTTGATGGATACACATTATGTTGGATACATGGATGATTACTTAAGTTGCATATTGAAAAATATCATTGGTTGGCCAAGAGAATGGTGTTATCACATGTCTCATAAAGACATAGGTATTAAAGACATGGATATTTGGAGACATGGCTTACTTAGTTGCATAATGATGATGACTTCTTACCTTATGATGATTGGTTGATGCTTATCAGATGTGAGATGTTTCCTAATGATGATACATGGTTGATATATTGAGGGTTCTTGTGGAAATATCATGCAGTTCTTGATGATGATACTATTATCATAGATGATGACTATGGTGTTTTCACATACATATGATATGATTTTGTGTTACTTCTTGGAGATATGACATATGCTTAGTTGATTCATGGAAGATTATGATAAGGCTCTTTCTACTAAGGAAACAGAGCAAGTTGATCTCGATGAGATCAAGAGGATGAGTTGATATATATCAAAGGTTGATGATAATTACATTTTCATATCTTGGGAACTAATGATGGACATATACAGGTTGCTTATATATTCACTAAACCACTACCTAGAGAAACATTTGAATATCTCAGACAAAGGTCGGGAGTAGTTGTTGTTAGGCCCCTATACTACTAGTGTAACCCCTTATTGTTATTAGTACAACCCACTTATTATATTGATGTACCCATGTAGTGCCCATATTGTTATTATTGTGCCCCATAGAAACCCACTATTGTTATTATTGTGCCCTTACATTATTATTGTTATGTCGGTTCTAATTATGTTTATGAACCCCTAGACTCCTATATATAGAAAGGAGGTATTTTCATTTGTATATCCAAGATTTTCATTTATGTAATGTAAATGATGTTGCCCCTCGAAGAGGCTAAATTTTAAGGCATTGATCTATCTTTTTTATCTTTTTCTTGAGTTAGTTTCATAACATTTGGTATCAGAGCTTTGGATTCTAGGGTTTCGCTACTCCAAACAGGTCATCGTGGAATTTTCGCTATAACATTGTTTCTGCAATGTTTCAGAAGCTAAAAAAAAAAACCCTTTTGAGATGAAATTGCATTGAACCTTGAATTCTGAATTTCAGATCGTTTCGCACTATATTTGCGGAGATATGATCTGAGGAGGTTGGTCTTTTTGCAGACTCCTGAATTACATTCCAAATAGGTGACCTGGGGAAAATCATCATAACTTTCTCTCTGAGAATCGGATTGAAATTTTGTAAGAAGGTATAGAAAGAGGACGGACTTTAGTTTCTTGTATATATTTTTGAGTTCCAAAATTCAAAACAGTGACACGTGGCACTTCATACAAGTTCGCTCTTCTGGAAAGGTCTATAATCAGTTCATCTTGGGAGATTGTGAATAATTCTTTCTTGGAGAATCCAATTTGGATCAAACTGGTGGCATTGGAAAGAGGACGCAGACGGATACTACAGATTGCAATTTCAAAACTTAAAGATCTGAAAGTACATAGTTACAGTCGTTTCAAGATCGAGCTCCTAAAATCAAGAAAAATCAAGATGAGGAAGTTTGATGGCAAGGATCCGATAAATTGGATACTTCAGATGGAGCAATATTTTTATCTACATGGTGTACCACTATTACAAAAGGTATGTATTGCATCTTCATATTTATAACCGGATCAATTTATGGTATAAAGGGCTTTGTTCTCGTAAAAAACTTGTTACGTGGTAAATTTTCATGGAGGAAATGATAGCACATTATGAGGATACAAAGAGCAACACCTTCTTTAGAGCAACACCACAACAATT
>APFE031377840.1:0-36822 GCA_000404065.3 Pinus taeda
TTTTTAAATATTAGAGTTATATATCAATTATGAAAATACATTCTTAGTTTTATTTTATTTTTATTTTCAATATATTAGATTCTTAAAATTGATGATAAAGATTTGAATAGAAACAATATATTTGAAAATACACATAGAAAAATATAATTGTGTAGCTTTTAGAAGGAAAATAGAATTAGAAGGGTTTGCTGAATTTAAAAAAAAAAAATCAGCAACCATTTTTCATGTTGATTTGTCAAAAATAACACCATTGAAATTATATTAAGTTTAAAAGTATATCATAAGTATATAAACCCTACACATAAACCCAAGAACAATGACTTCAAGCGTAAAATGGTAGAATTTATCTATACCAAGGTTGGGAGGATGGTACAGTGAGAGTAGTTTCCTTTTCTCAAAATATTTTCTAGTGGAGAGTGTTTGGAGGATTCTTCAAGGTGAAGAATTGTGGTGATAACTAGTGATCCAAAAGTTTTTTTTTCAATATTCATGGAATATCGGATAAGATCTAGTAAGAAATCTAAGAATAATATTAAAGTGATAAGGATTTTTTTTGATGGGGGAGACTGGAGGTGAGCTAGATGCTAGCTTGGAATGTAGGTATCCATGCATCAGGAGTAGAATATACCACCTAATGGAGCAAAAACTAAATGTAGGTATCCATGCATCAGGAGTAGAATATACCACCTAATGGAACAAAAACTAATTCAATAACTAAGGGAAATAGATTTTTGCATGCCTTCCAACATTTTCAATCCACCTACAATTTAAATGTGGAGGAATGAATGACTTATGATTGATAAGATAAGATTAATAGGAAATGAAGTAGTTTCATAGAATGTTTTTTTTATCATGTTTAGAAAGGAGTCATGTTTGAACCTAGGAAAATGAAGATTTCTCCTTTCGCTGTTTTACATGCCCAAGATTCGATATATGGTTTAAGCATAAAAGAAAGAAGGATATAACTTCAATGGTGGGAGTACTATGATTGGAATTTGAAATGTCACAAAGAATAGTTGTTTATGTAATGTTTATTAGTGAACAAAGTGTTAAATTTGAAAAAAATATAAAAAAGGAATCGAGAAGAACATCACATATGTCTTCATTAAAAACTCATTAACAAGAAAAATGGCCATTTTGTCATGCATTGCCAATGTTTTAAACAAGTGTGCTAGGAGTTGAGGTCATAACAAGATTAAAAAAATATTTTTCTAGTGGATTTTATCGATGTAAGTTTTAGGAATTGTGTATGAAATATGAAAACAAAGAATTTTAAGTCTCTTCAATTAACATTGCCATGGCTGATATGGATGACCATGAAGATTTCAAATTTTAAATAAAATTATATTTTTTCAAATAGATTTTGTAGCCAATGGGTTCAACATATATAGGAATTGAGGAGGGAATACATGAACTAATAGTTTTAATGATGTTTATGGGTGATATGGATGGTCAAGAAGCTTTCAATTTTCTTTTTAAGTATATTTCTCAGTAAATTTTGTGCTTAATGGGCTCAACATATAAAGAAATTTCATACATTGTAAAGAGAAAATGTATTTGAGGGCATTGGTTAAAAACAAATAATAGTTGTTTATGTAATGTTTATTAGTGAACAAAGTGTTAAATTTGGAAAAAATATAAAAAAGGAATCGAGAGGAACATCACATGTCTTCATTACAAACTCATTAACAAGAAAAATGGCCATTTTGTCATGCATTGCCAATGTTTTAAACAAGTGTTCTAGGAGTTGAGGTCATAACAAGATTAAAAAATATTTTTCTAGTGGATTTTATCCATGTAAGTTTTAGGAATTGTGTATGAAAGATGCAAACAAAGAATTTGAAGTCTCCTCAATTAACATTGCCATGGGTGATGTGGATGACCATGAAGATTTCAAATTTTAAATAAAATTATATTTTTTCAAATAGATTTTGTAGCCAATGGGTTCAACATATATTGGAATTGAGTAGGGAATACATGAACTAATAGTTTTAATGATGTTTCATTAACAGTGGGATGGGTGATATGGATGGTCAAGAAGCTTTCAATTTTCTTTTTAAGTATATTTCTCAATAAATTTTGTGCTCAATGGGCTCAACATATAAAGAAATTTCATACATTGTAAAGAGAAAATATATTTGAAGGTAGTGGTTAAAAACAAATTGATAAGGCATTTACCTAAGATTTTTTTGATATGTTATCACAATGGGATCTGGAATATGTGGAGAGAGAGGCTTCTGTCTTTTAAGTATAACAGATCCATCAATTTTAGGACACTAATAGGATAGGGATCAAATAATTGTGCAGATTTGATGGCATTCTAAATAATATTGTCCATGTCAAATGAGCAAAGAACTAACAATTTATAAAGAGTATTGTCATAAAATGAGTAAATGATAAATAAATATGTCACAAACTATTTGTAAATTTCGTTTTAGATAAAGTGAAACATTTGATTGTACTCTTCAAAAATCATATATCCAAGGAGCAAAATATGAAAATTAATGCATTGATGTGAATTGGTACATTGCAGAAGTATATAGATATGTGCTGGTGTCATGAATTATTCCACTATAAAAATTCAGTATAGGTATTCATATCGTTTTTATGTTTTGGTATTACTCAAGCATAATATAATTTCCTACAACGTATTAACTGTAAGGGGCATAATTTTTTATTTCATTATTAACGTTGTTGTAATTAAAGCTTTTGAAGGTTTACGTTCCATCTAGCTGACAATATTTACTTAAAAAATTCGTTTTTGGCGCCATTAATTTTTTAAACAATTTTGATACCTTTCTCACTAGGATATGAAATGAAATCCCACAGGAGTAATGTCCTGTTACCATGATATAGATTTTATATAGATTCTAAAGGGTTAGACATACCCAGAAATCAGGAGTAATTCCACGGTGAATGATCTGTTATTAGCGTGATGTAGACTCTTTGCATGGCATTCGAAGACGATGTATGCGGTAATGTTATAGTGATAACAGACCAAAAGTGTAATGTGACATATGTTATAGGGAAAGTAGAGTGAAATTATGGTTATTTTACTAGGCATTCGTACATAAATATTAATATTAAGTCGAGTGAAATTATGGTTATTTTATTAGGTATTCGTACATAAATATTAATGAGTATATAGGGTCATGATTTTTTTTTAAGGTTACACAGGTCAATATGTTTTTGGAGACGTGAACCCTATTTACATAAATAGTGAACCATACTAATTAAACTAAGTTTCTTTAAATTAAGTTCTTTTAACTTCAATAGTCAGTTAAATGTTATAGTGATAACAGATCAAAAGTGTAATGTGACATATGTTACAGGGAAGGTAGAGTGAAATTATGGTTATTTTATTAGGTATTTGTACATAAATATTAATGAGTATATAGGGTTATTAAAGCTTTTTTTGAAATGTTACTTTTTCTTTTTTTCTATAAATGTCTTTTTGTAAATATATTATGAACTTTATTGATGTAGAAAAAGTTGATATTTTATAAAAATGATGATAAAGTGTTTTTAATATAACTAACAAAGTATTAAACAACATGAAGGCTATTGGTATTTTTATTGATGTAACCATACAAACAAATGTCCCTCAACCAAGTTAGGAAGGATAATAAATTATCATGAAAGTGTTGCAAAAGATTTGTACTATGGCATACAAATTGGAACTTAGTGCTTTGATGCTTGTAATCTTGTTGTTTGATTGAAATTTATTTTTCATACCTTAGTGCATTCTTGTTAGTAGACTTGAGCTTTTTAGTTTTGAGTAGATTTTCACTTCTTTCTTTTTCCTTCTTTTGTTGCATTATTGTAGCTAGTTTTTCTAATTTAACTAATAGATTAGAGTGTTGAATGAGAGGGAAATCAAGACTATCTGTATGGTTGCATTAAAAAGCAAAAAAATATCTTCTTTTCTTTTGGTAGAATTTTTTGAAATCAAAATTTGGAATTTGCATAAACTTTCATGGTTTATTTGGATTAGTCGAGTCACAACAACATAAAAGTTTCATCCATTACTTATGATTTAACAAATAGCCCATAAAAAGGAAACAAATTAATAAAATTAATTTCATATTTTTCTCTTTCCATGGTAACACACCACTATGAGATAAACTAGGGTCTTAGGATAGGGAAGAAAGGATCACTTCCCTAGGACTAGGAAACAAACATAGAATCTTGAGATAATGATCGTAAATAGACTTTGCTCTATTTCAAGTTGATGGTAATTATATCCAAGAACTACATTGTACTTGTGGGGATGGAGTTTCAGAGGCTTTGTGGTCAATACCCTACCTATGTGTGTAGTTATAACTAATGATTACCCCCCCATGATGTGTTACTGTTGGTAGTGACCTTAGTGGCCTTTTTTAGTAGACTATCATGGGTGATGGTGCACGGATCAGTCCTTGCTATACATGGGATAGATTTTATTGGGACTCACTCAGTTCTCCTCGGGGGTTCTCCATTATTGATATTTTAGTGTGAGCACTTGGTTCTAGACATAAGATTTATTAAGAAATTAAATATTATAAATAACCCCACCTTTCCCTCATTGTTGATATCCTCATTGATTAAATGGGATTCAACATTGAGAGTATCTCTCGAATTGCATATCAAACTCGTGAACTTGGGAAAATCATCATATCTTTCTCTCTGAGAATTTCATTAAAATTTCATAAAAAATGATAGAAATAGGACAAACTGTAGTGTGTTGGGTGTTGTTTTCGGGTCCAAAGGTTGAAACAATGACATGTGGCATCTCGTACAAGTTGGCTCTACTCTTTCTTGAAGAATCGCATATCGATAAAACATGTGGGGTTGGAAAGAGGAGTCAGAGGGATATTATAGAACAAAATTTCAAACCTTGGAAATGCTAAATTACATAGATTGAGAAAATTCGATATCAAGCTCCTAGAAGGAAAGAAAATGCATGCATTCATCGATCACTGTAGTAAGGACCACACATCAACAATCAAGGGTAAGTCTTCTACAACAAGGTATGTATGGTTAGTGTTTTCATTTGAATTTTGAATATCATCTCTGACATGTGTTTTGCAAGACAATGTAATTATTTTGTTTGTGTATTGGTTTTCATCTTGTTCATTAATGCATGTGGAGGAAGGAGGAAACTTCAATACAACTCATATACATACTAGAAGGACATGCAAAAAAAAAGTACCATTACCTGAAGCAGGCACGAGAGTACCTCAACAACTGCAAGGATCCAAGAATTCATGTCAACTCAAGCATCAGTTCTTGTCAAGAGTTAGTACTGTAAAATATCATGATTGTAAAATTGTAAAAAGGTCATTATTATAAAAAAGTCAATCTGCCTAGAGTTGAAGAGGCATTGTTGGGAGGTATATGAGTCATTTTTGGACGATGTCATGGTTAGGTTACAGGCCATAATGTGTTTGGGTAATTGTTCAAGCACAAGAAAATCATTGTAAATTATATTGTATTATCGATCATTGTCCCTAGTACATGACTCCACCCTCTTGTTTCATTTCTGGCCATTATAGGGTGGCATGGAGGTACTAGGTAGATGCATGAAGTTGCCTACTCATTTGAGCCTATGAGCACTTCAGGGTGGTAGGTTGGTCTAGGATGTTGGGGCATCCATTCATTTGACTACCGAAGAAACTAGGGAATTGGGGTGTCCTTCCAGTAGCAGTTGGAGATGAATAATTTTCTATAATTCTAGGAAGTTGTAACTTTAATTTCAGTTGGGGGTAAAGATTAAATAATTTATTAGAAAATCATTTTGTGCTTTTTCACCGGGAGGGGGTTTTCCAGCTAAAGGTGTTGTGCCTACTATGTTTTATTCTTTAGTGTTGTTACTGGATAAACATTAATAATAATTGAAGATTTAATAATGGTTTGAAAAGATTTGAAAGTGATAATTGCTAAGGAATTTTGATTCACCCCCCTCTTATTATTTCTAATAAAAGTCTATTGTAAATTACATTTAAACACATTTTAAAAATGTGTTAGAATTTAAAATTTTTTAATTAAAATTACACAATTTGAAATACTTATTTTTAAGTGTAAGAATGATTCCAATTCTATAGAAGTTGTAAAAACTTTTTTGAATCTCACCAATTTTATAAAATTCCAACAAGAATAAAAAACAATATAATAAAAAAATAAAGAAAGAAACATACAATAATAATATAGATGATGAAATAACACAAGTACCTATAAGTCTTCACTTTCATCACCCTGATTATATTCCTTTCTTGGTAGGGTAACATTGTTTTTCTCAAAAATATTTTCTTATCTAGGGTCATATCTTAATATGAACCACCAATCCCTATCCAACACATATGGGTAAAAAAGAACCTAGTTGAAGTTTTTGTGGAAAACATAATTCTCCCTAGCTTCATGCCACATATTTCTAGATTTTTTACAGAAATGTACAGAAATCGATTATCACCGAGTTGACGCATCCAATCCCTATGGTTAAATAATTCTATTCAACACTTGGGTAATGGTCAAATGCATTCTATTTCTCTCTCACTTGATCAACAACCCAACCATTAGCGCATGTCATTGCCAAATTTTCCTTCAAATGATTAGGATAAGGTATGCTTCTACCTTTCAACAATTTGAAATATTTCATTATTCTCCCATTTCCTCCTCTTATACCTAACAATGTTACCCACATTTGTGTCACTTCCATATTCTAAAGAACGAATTTTTTGATGGCTTCAATTTTTTCATTTGCTCATGAAATCAAAGCAACATATTTTGTAAGTATGAGATCATAATATGTATTGATATGAATTTGAGTGTGAACAATTACTCTGTATAAATTTGACAAATGATAAAGTAGGATACTCTTTATCATGTGACTTTATCATTCATTTGGAGAACCCTCCATTATTTTGTCTCCATCTCTTTCTTCATCCCAAATCACCAGACTTGGTGTGTTGTCGATCTTCTTTATGTACTGACTAGAATAATACAAAGACTCATATGATATACGCAACTCTTCCATAGACCCCTTGGGTTTTTGATATAAAACCTTTCAATTTCTTCATGTACCTCTCTAAGAATATCCAATGACAAGAAACAACCCCAACTAATTCAACCTCAACTACTAGGTGAATTATAATATGAACATGCAATTCGATGAGACTCATCAAACGTTCCTTCTAAAAGCTACAAACAACCAAAACTATCTCTTGATGCTATCAAGGTATTATATCCATATGATCCTCCTTCGATGTTATCTAAAGTACAAATTTAGATAATTTAGATATGTCATGTCATAGGTCTTGGTGGAAGTCATGGTTCACACACCCACACACGAGAAGATGATAATTACATTGTAATGTAAATAGTACGCTATACAAAAATTAATTATAAAATATCCCATGGCATAAAAATAATAACAAATCATGAAATCGCGTTTTTGACATATATACTCTTAGGAGGTTCAAACGGTCATGTGATTTCAACCTAGAAAAATGGTCCTCTCTAGTGAAGAAATGTTGTAGTGAAGACCCAAATAAAGAAGGAACCCTCACAGTCATTATAACTTCCTTTTCCGAATAAATATAATCTTTATTTAAAATCCATGGGGCATCCCCTTCTTTTAAATACCAAGAGGTACCAACCTCTCCTTTAGTTTGTTGACTTGGCCAAAGTTTCTATTTAGTTTTTGAAGAAATAATATATGTCCTAGCAACTAATGTGTCGATTTATTTCGATGATATGTGTCTCCATAAATAATATGAAACATTTTTAAATATACGCATCAGTTCTAGTAAGTCAAAAATCTTCAGATGCTCCTTATATGGGAGCTTGTAAAAGAAAATTTTCCTTTTCATCCTAATGGGAAATTTCTCCATAGGTGTCGATGAATTCTATATCATTTAAAATAGGTTGCCCATTCGAATCAAACACATATGAAAACTCCTTATCATTGTCTCTATCATATGCTCTAAGCCATTCAACTGGTGTTATTATTGCAAGCCTTTGGGTTATCTTTGGTTTACCATTGAAAGCAGATGTTTCTCTTCTGTAAGGGTGTCCTTCTGGAAGTAATAGAATTGTGAAATCATACACTTCCATTCATAGGTGGTCAGACCACCTACCATTCACAGAAGGTCCATAACATTTACATCCACGATACACTTTTGTTACAAGGCCTGACAAAATTATTGTATACATGGCAAGTTAATGATGATGAATATCAAAACAATTACAATGAATTAAATTAATATGTGAAATAATATTGTTACATATATAAACAAATAAATAAAAATGTAATTTACTATAGAAAACTTCGAAGAATGTATAACCATTTATGTTGTAAGTGCATATGCCATAAAATTAAAACACCTTTGTGTTGCGATGGATCTCTATACATCTTACAAATGTATCCCTTCCAATAATTCTTTCAATTCATCAACAAATGGTTGTAAGTAGGCATCTCATAAAACATATCAATCAAAAACAATCCAAGGCTTCTAGAGCCAACGCACCTCAATCCTTCAAATTGTGATTTCACCTCACAACCGGACATCCAAAAACCATCACCATATTAGTCTCCACCTAAGCCTTCCAGGGCTCCAGATATTTTGTTCCAACTTAGTTTCTAGGACTAGTGAATCAACCAACAAATATCTTCAGTCTTCTAGAGGGTTTTTCCAATGAGCGATTCCAATATTAGTAACTCAACCCATCAAGGGCTTCCAAAAAGTTTTCCAACCAAGTCTTCCAAGACTAGTAACTCAACCAAAGCTGTTATAGGGCGTCTAGAACATTTGTCCAAGCAAGGCTCTAGGAACTAGTAAAACAACCCAAGGTAAAGGAACCATGAGAACGAACCATAGAAACAAAGAAATGAACCATCAACACCATGGCTATCTAGGAAATAGCTAGGTTAGGAAAATCCACTGTCGATCCAGGAAATCCTCCATGTCAATGACACATCATGACCAATAAACCACATGCATGCACCATGCATTCCAAAATTAGTGAGGAAACATACATGCAACTGAGTACCTCAAAGAAAAACCTATTGTAGTTACAAATCCTAGTGTCCTCTTGCATTTTCCTTCTCTTCCATTTCCTTCTTGCTCCAAAAATACAAAAATACAATAGTCCTTCAAGAGTGCACCAAGAGAACTCTAAGTATCAAAGAGTATTTGAGAGAGAAAATAGAGGAGATCTTCACCAAAATTGAAGTGACCAAGCTTACCCACTGATCCTCAGAAGCCTTTTTATCAATGAGGCCTCTATTTTCCTCATTTCCCATTCTTTTCCTTCAATTTCCTCTTGGCATGCAACTTGTGACCTTTCACCTCCCTTTTCTCCTAATTTCCATTATTTTTCATAAATAAAATGTCAATAAATGCTTCATTAATTTCCAAATCCTTTGCCATTAATTTTGCCAACTTCCTTAACCATAATAAACTAAAGTAACACCCTAGTAGGATGTTTTTCCCACCATTCAGCTTGGAATAAGTGCCCCATCACTGTGGTATTACATTTTCTACATTTATTTTTAACGAGGGTTGTTACAGAACCCTCCCCCTCAGGGGAACACCATCCTCAGAACTATAACATAGGAGCTTTATAACATAGGAGATTTATAACATAGGTCATTACAGTATTTATAATGACCATTGCTAAAACATGAAAATCATAGCATTTAATGGAGTTTTATAACATAGCTCATTATGGTATTTACAATAACAACCACATTTACTTCAACCAACAAATAACCAAATGCCTGTGGAGATTTATAAACCAGCTTGATACAATATTTACAATAATATACACATATCCACATTTTCTCAACCATCAAATAAAAGGATACGATGCCTAAATCCGCAACAAGAAAATCAAAAGCCTCACACCCCCACCCTCAAAGTAATACGAGGATGTACCTCCTTTATAGAAAGTCTAGAATCCACTCGAAGGTCAAATTTGCATCCAATGTGAGTGCTATAATATTGCACCATGTGTCCTCTTAGTGAACAATTGACTCATTATTCTAGGGTGCATTTTCAATGTGCATGTGATTCCATCTGGCAATGCTAATTACAAAAATAAATATATCCCTGACCTACCCTTCTCTACTACACAATCCCTCAAGAAATCCAGTCACCCCCTTCCATGCAATTATACACCTTCCAAGTTTCGTTGGCACTGCCATCCTAGGAAATCCATCCCCTTGAAAGGCTTCCTCGCATGGGAAAATATAAAAAACAAGGCATATCCTCACCTCAAATCATCATACCATTGATAGAATTATCATGGCAACCAATGGAGACTATTGGGTACTAGTGTCCCACAATGGTCGTGCTCCTGAATACTTTACCCACATAGTGCTATCTATTCCAATTTATTTCACCACTATTTTTAATTCTTGTAGTCGATTGAACCACTCAACCAGAAATTTTTGTGATTCGCATACCAAGCACATACATTCCATGATATTTAAAATAAATTGAAATAAATTCACATGAAACCTCATTGGAAGCTCATCAATAAGGTACACTTGCAATCATGTTGACTTTGTGTCACAACAAATCAAACTAGCATCTTCGACCAAATCATCATGTATAAACATATCACATCAAATTATATCAAAACACAACCATCATCGATCAAAATCATAAATCACTTGTAACCATCATAAAACAGAATCATAGATCACATGTAATCATCATATACTAGAATCATAAATCACATGAATAATAAAAATGAAATAAAATACTAATACTTATCCTTTAATCGATCCTTAGCTTCTACCTTTCCCTTTATTCTAAATGCACTATGGATGGGTTGCCACACCCAACAACACCGAGTTCCTTCTCCTCAACCATGTGCACATACACATAGTGTGCATGACACACATACAACCACAAATGACATACAACACCATGTGATACATGCACCTACACTCAACATACAACACATACACCTACACCCAATGTACAGCACAACATATTACATACACCTACATTTAGTGTACACCACCACACAATACATACACCTACACCCAATTTATAACACAACATAAATACGTACATAACGTACAACACAATAAATACACATGTCACGATGTCGTGACTACACAATGCACATACATAGTACGACATGTACACAACACAACACGTATGACATGCCACATGTATAAAATGTACACAATACCACCTATACACAACACCACCTGCACAACGTGTACACATCATCACCTGTACACGACACTACCTACATAACATCTACAAAAAACCACATTTTACACTGCACCACCTCTAAAACATGTATAGAATACCACATGTACACAATACCATATGTACAACATGTACACATCATCACAAGTATGACATGTAAACAACACCACGTGCACACAACACCACATGGATAACTTATACAAGACACCACATACTCACAACACCACTTGTACAATCATACACACAACACTATAAGTACATTGTAGCATATGTAAAATATGCACACAAGACCATATGTACATAGCAATGTATATACTACATCTACATAGCACCCTATGTAAACAACACTGCATATAAAACTTGCACACAACATCGCATATCCATCATGCACACAGTATAATATGTACACAACACCACATATCCAACGTGTACATAGCACAATCTATACCCAACATTGCATATGCAACATTCACACAACATTATTTTTACAACCCTGTACATAACATTGTATAAACAACATGCGAACACACTATATATACACAACACTACATGTGCACAACATCATAGATGAAACATGTAAAACATATAAAACATATGCACAATATTAGTACCAGATATCAGAAGCCACACTGTCTCTACCAAGTAACTTTTCTTCTAATGTCTCTATGTCATATATGCTTATCCTAGCAAGTCGCAAACCACATTGTTTTCATTTTGTTGATGTATCCTTCAGCGTTACCTGTCATAACATAAACATAGGCATAATACAAGCATACAATAATAATTCATATCCATGTGATATTGACCTCATAAATTTGTCATGACTACTCTTCCCACTTGATTCCCATATGACCAGGAACCTCGTCATCTCATTCACCTGCATAAGAAATCATTCCTCCACCAGAATGATCGTTGACAACCCTATTAGACAATGAGATTTATACATAGATACATATACATAAACATTATAATAAAGAAGTCATGATCCAGGAGGACCCTGTTAGACATGACAGACATACATACATACATACATACATGTATACATATAAAAACATCAACATAATGATGATCAAAACATAAGGTCAAGGTTAAGAGAAATCCCTTTATCCATGCACATCATGCACAACATTGAGAACAATTGTTCCCCACATAGACACAAAATCTTACATCTCAAGTCTTTTTACTTTGCCCTTTCTAGTTACCTTTCTCATGTTTGTATTTCCATCGTCCATTTACCACATTGGACCCAACTATTCCAACTAATTGTCATATTCTTACCTTCAATTTCACTTACATAGGAAACATTCTTCATCTAGGTCTCACATTACTTGTTGGGTTTCATTCATACTCTCCTCAAGTCCATTAACTTTCTTCTTTTCCCAACCAATTTCAAAGAATCTAAAAAAAAATAAAGGTAAGACTGAGAATCAAACAAGAAGAAGACCATTAAAAGGAATAACAACATGAAATCACAAACAAAGTGGCATGGCCATGCACAAGACACAAACAAAAGCGCAATCAACAACATCAAATCACCAAAATAACAAAGGCACTAGACTGAAAATAGTCACCATGACTCAATCCCCATTGTTCCGAGTGCTTCCAAGAAAAATATCAACCTGACCCTTCTTCAGAATCTCACGGCAGTTACCTTACCATGCAATCCCCTACATCATATTTCCATAAATACATAACTTTCAGTTCATACATAAACATAACAATAGACCAATTATATTACCTTATTGTGCCAAACACATTTCTTGCAACTGAACACATCCATGCCATCTCTCAAAGGACTCGAATTCCATTTACAGGTCCACCTATAACCAGTGAGTAACTAATATACATGTCAAATACATATTTATGAATCTAGCACATATCCACATAATTTTAGACAGGATTAATGTTAATAATACATATTGTATGCAAAGCACTCATTTGTTTGGAATTAGCATTTCTAAACATAGCCAAACGAATTCCTGCCCAATTCTTTTCTTTTACCTTTCTACCTTGTTGCAATCAAGTCTTACTATGTACTACCACATCACCAAACTACTAGTTATATAAACACATTAATTGTTACCTTGTCATGCTAATACCAAGCATGTTTCCCTACGACTGTTTACACATGTCAACCACATGTTCCAAATATCAAGACGATCATATCTATCAACTTTACCAAGAATAACAATCATGTCATACTCAACAATTAACTCACATTCATCAACCAGAATACATATTGGTACAACTACCACCTACTTAGACTCAAGTACATATCAACTGTCTAAACACATACATGTTGGAAAAATCGTCTCAAAACAAGATCATTTGAACACGTACTTGTGATATGAAATTAATAAAACATTTAGCCAACTTGCAAACATACCATTTTAAATAAATAAACTAGATGAAATAATAGATAACAAATAGTCAAACATAAAATAGACATCATAATCAATGTGTCAAGCACAAAATAGATGACATAAGCAAGTTAATACCTTAATGTATCTTAGGGGAGGCTATCTTCTTTACACAATAATATAGTTAGCACGATATAAATTCACAACATGTTAGCGTAAACATAAATAAGAACATGTTATCCATAAAAATAACTAACTGACATGTTGAGATCATAAGCTCATAAACATTTGGCATTCATGCATAACAATCATATGTGTACGATTAATCTAGATTAGTATAAGAAAAGAGCACAAATAAGTCGACTCATACCTCGATGTCATAACCCTAACCATCTCAATAGGACAATCTAAATTTTCATCATACATATAACATTAAGATCTTAATGTAATGACTCTAATCATCAAGTTACCAACATATAACAACAACAACTTATATATTGTGCTCATCAACAACATATAACCTAATCATCAAGCTAACTATCACATAACAACAATAAGTTATGTATCATGTTGATCAACAACATATAACCTAATCATAAAGTTAACTATCATATAATGACAATAATTTAACCTATAACATACTCATCAATAACATATAACATAATCATCTAGCTATCTAGCTATCTAGAATAGAACACAAATATCAATGCATACAACCACATGCTACTATAATTCATGACTATTCGACACATGTGCATATGACTACACTAACCAAATAAAATCGATGATACTTGTAACCATAGTAATAATAGAATGACAACCATGTATAGAACCCAAATGAATATAACAATCCATTAACTAACATACCTACATGTCAAACATACAATACATGTATTATGATCTACTCTTACCCAAAAGTGTAATGTCACAACCTCATTCTAATGATTTACATCTCCTTGTCGATCGTAGCCAACACATGAGCATCATAATAGCAAACAATATCATGATGGCCTAAAATTCATACAATGACCTCAAAATGCATGTTTGACCTATTATACATGCATAACTATAACCAATACTATTCATTCATAACAATATATAGACATCAACATGCATAACAAATGCATATAGAACCATACACTCATGATGACATATCCCACAACAAAACCATCAACCTTCACATGGCGACATCACTATAATGATGATCAAAACCATGAAAATGCAACAAGCATGTGGAGTACAAGAATAAGCACACATATGTAATTCACATCAATACATGACCAACACATTGCCCATCTAGTCCAAGGGGTCAACCATGCTTTGATAGTAACATCCTCCTCCCACATATTCCCAGGTAACCAACCAACTGGGGTAAACCTATGATGTGAGGCTACTATGATATGATTCTAGCTCCTAAGTCACACTAAGGTAGTGCAGTCAATGAAAACACACCATACAAACCTTCAACATCAGCAATAGGACTCCTAAGAACCATCTAAACCTTTCTAATAACTAGCCCATGGGTCCCACTGAGTCTTTAAAGTATTAAACCTCTGGAAGGTCTTATTCTATGGGTATGCCAACGTCTAGAGAGCTTTGGATGATCCCATAAGCTTGATCCCATAAGTGTCTGGGGAATTAAGGGAATTTTCAAGCCTATAATTCTGGTCACTGCCAAAAACTTGTTTTATCTTCTGGAATCCGTGAAACCCATGATGAAGAGACTAATAAACCAGAAACTAACTCTAGTAGTGGGCCTGAACATCCCCAACCGGGACTAACATTCTATCAAACACTTCATATGAATGAAATCCACAAGATTAAATAACAAATCTAAGCATATGGTTCTCATACTTATCTGAGATTTGCTATGAGGCATTATTTCCTTATTAATTTAGCTATTGTTTAATCCATTAGGCCTAGATAAATTTTTCAGTAATATATAAGTAAAAACATGATGGGAGACATACATAGCCATTTTCATAATACATATTCATAACCAACATAATAACTATATAAATACCAAAGATTCAATATCCATAGAATCCATATATAAGCTAGTATAATACTCATGAGGTAGCAAGAAAAAGTATCCTCATATTAATGATGCAAAGTCCAGCCCGGTATGGGACTACCACGTTCCACTTGACCATCGAATGGTTGATCAAAATCTCTCTTCATGCATTCACCCATGTGCCGTATTCTAATCATCAATGTGGGATCTCATAAAAAACATTAATAAAAAACCATCGAGGGATTCCATAGGACAACCACGTCAGCACATCAAACTATGATTACCCCTCATGGTGAGACATCATAAAACCATTATTAGATTGGTCTTTACTGAAGCCCTTAGGTTTCTAGACCATTTGTTCCAATTCAACTATCCAACACTAGTAACACAACCCACAACTATTGTTGGGCTTCCATAGCGTTCGTTGAACCAAGGCTTGTAGAACTAGTAATGCAACCCATGAAGGGCTTTTAGAGGGTTTTTACAACCAAGGATTGCAGGACTAGTAACTCAAACCAAGCTTTTAGAGAGATTCCATAGCACTTGTCCAACTCGGGCTCTAGGAACTAGTAACTCAACCAAAGATAGAAGAAACATGAGAACCAACAAAAAATACAAATAAATGAACCCACAACACCATGGCTCTCTCAAAAATCACAAGGATAGGAAAATCCACTCTCAATCTAGGAAATATTCCATGGAAGTGATAGATCATGACCAATAAACCACATGCATGTGCCATGGATGCCAAAATTAGTGAGGAAACATACATGAAACTCGGTACCTGGAAGAAAATCCCATTGTAGCTGCTAATCCCAATGTACTGTTGCGATTTCCTTCTCTTCCATTCCCTTCTTGCTCCAAAACTCAAAATATTGCACACTCCTCCAAGAGTTATCCAAGAAAACGCTAAGTATCAAAGAGTATGAGAGGGACAAAATAGAAGAGACTTGCACCAAAATTAAACCGACCAACCTTACCTATTGATACTCATAAGACTTTTTATTAATGAGGCCTCTATTTTCTTCATTTTAAATTATTTTCCTTCAATTTCCTCCTCACATATACCCTATGACCTTTCACCTTCCTTTTCTCCTAATTTCCATTATTTTCATAAATAAAATGCCAACGCATGCCTCATTCCATCCCAAATCCTTTTCCATTTCCTTTCCCAATTTCCTTAGCCATAATAAATAGAAGTCACACCAAACTAGGATGTTTTGCCCACCATTCAACCTGGAATACAAGTCCGATGGCTGTGGTATTATATTTTTTACATGGATTTTTAACCAAGGCTATTACAGAAGTTCCATAACATTAAGCTAAATATAGTGGATTTTTTATTGGTTAGTCCCAGGATTGAAATCCAATAGGATGACATTGATTTTTGATTGGGGGTACAATTGTTACAATCATTGGGAGAAGTCGCCTGAACTTTTCATGATCATTATTATAGAATTTTTGTCACAAGGAAAGGAAATTTAAATTATATGTATGCAAGGTAAACCTAGTAAAGTTATAAGCTCTAGTAGAATGACAACATTGCTAAAAAGGGGAATTTTAAGGTGTAATTGCACAATTGAGTTAATTATATGTTCAATAAATTATATCTTTTTAATCACTTAATCTACAAAACGTTATTAGTAATCATTCTAAGATATTTGTATTGATTGCTAAGGGTTTTCCACCTTCTCGTGGTTGTAACCGTGCGATTCATTTTCAACCTATAAGTGTATCTCCTAAAATTAGACCTTACAGCTTTCCACATGAACAAAAGAGTGAGATTGAGCATATATTACAATAAATGTTAGAGGTGGGAATCATTCAACCTATCCATGGTTCCTTCTCTTCACTAGTGGTGATGGTTATGAAAATTCATGTTTCATAACATACGTGTGTATATTACAAACAACTCAACAAAATTACAATCAATGATAAGCTTCTTATTCTTGTCATTGTTGAGTTTTTCTATTTTGTAAGTTGAAAATTTTCATTTATAAGGCAATGTTACATAATTTTCCACTAATTAGCAGAATTGTTCTAATCTCAACCTTGGCATATTTTTTGGTGAGTAGAAAATCTACAAAAATGGTTACTCTGTGGTAGAACCATTTTCTTGTCAAAAACCAGAGAGGGACAAAAAACAACAAAACCATTAATATTGAGATGCAATAGATTTCTATTTAGACTAAGAACCAAGATGATCCACCCATATTGAGTTATAACTATCATCTATTAGAATAGTAAAAAAAGTTCAATGCCTTCAAACACACTTAGGAGTAGCCACAGGGAGTGGAAATTCAAGTCACTAGTTTGAATTTCTAGATTAGCCAATATGTCTAATTCTTTATTTTGTAACATTTAAGAATAAGGCGTAACATCTTATGGAAGAACAATAACAAACTTTTTTCTTTAGAAACAAATATTTACAGTCTCCGTCTCTTTCCCAATCTGGTGACAAGGGATCCATTGATAAACATTTTAGAAGTGGAAGTTATATAGCAAAATGAACTCCTCATCATCTCAAATGAGAAAGACACATTAGTTGGAAGAAAGACACATTGGTTGGAAGAAACACCTAAGTTAAAGGCCTATTTTCCAGGGTAACACACCACATAAACAAATAAAAGGAGTTATAATACTGCCTAGCTTTCATAAAAAAATGTTAATACCTAGGTTTATGCTCTTTATCACCTAGAGGGAAGTGTTACTAGATTTTCATAAGGTCTGGACGTCAAAACACGAGTTGAATTAATGACATCCAACTTTTCACTTAGTTGTTAGCTCAAAAAGCAGGAAACCTGCGCCTCAGTGCTGACTTCGGATATTCCTAATCCTATATAAAGACACATGGAAAGGGAAACTATGATAAGGCAAGGAAATTTCCTACATCTTGCCTCATTAGAACTCATGGAGAAATTGGAAAGAATGAACCTCTCTCCATCCAGAAATTGGAGGCTTGGTAATTGTAAAAGAAGTCAAATGGTTACCGAAATTTTTAAGAGCTTAAGTATTGTTATGCCGTAAATAAATTGAGAGAGGGAGGGAGAGTGGGGCTAAAGGACTAGAGGATGCATTATCTGGCCAAGGCAGTTGTAATCATCCTTATTCTATCTGATAATATAAAATCTTTTTTGTTCTATCTACTTGATGGTGTCGATATTGTATTTCTTTACATCTTGGTTCAATGGTACGATTGATAAGTAGCTTAGATGCCTACTAGTCTATATTCTCATATATATTAATGCTTTGATTATTAACATTCTTATGTTACGAAAATTACACTTTTTCTTGTTTTGTGCATGTTCTGATCTAGGATCTAGAGGAGAGGTCTTCCACTTTCCCGCACTAATATCTCCTGCAATACTACACGAAGGACTTAGGTAACTCTTCTCCTTTTGTTTGTCCAAGAGGGTATTGGATCCACAACCACTTGTGCAACAAACCCCATAGAAAAATTGACGACTCCACTCGAACTACTACTTAGTTCTTGGTTTTGATATTTCAGTTCCTGTATATTTGTTTCCCTTTAGGCCTTCTTATTCTTCTTGCTTCCCATTCTGACAACTCAATATAGTTCCTAACGTCCTCTACTATTCCAAACTTTTGATCAAACCATGACTAACCCTTTTTTACAACATATGCCTTTGTAATGAACCTAGACTCTCCAATATAGGGCATTATAGTGCCACTCGGTCTCTTGGACAGAGCATTAGTCCTACTAATTCTTCGCATTTCCTTTTCAGAAGCGTTATCCAGAAATTATCTTGACATCCACCGAGTCCTATGGATTCTTCGGTTGATAGGTTGCCTGTAGTATTTCCTTTGGATCTAAAGTTGTATATTTTGTTTGGTTGGTTGTCTGCATGATCACTTTTCTGTTTAGGAAAATAGTTTGAGTGCATTTGTTTTTCAAAATAAAATAAAATGAAAATTGTGTTTATCTACCTGTGTTAACTGGTTTGATTTTGTATATATTGGGTTAGTTATTAGAGAGCATTGTATGTCTAAATTTTTTTCATGTGTTTACTACATTTGGATTTGTACAACTGGAATTATATATAGATAGTGTCTCTTTGTACGAGCTATTTTTCATTGAATGCAGATATGAAAGAATTATTCTTGCATGGTTTGTGTCAGAGTCGCACTGAAATCTATATGTCAACACCATTTTGAATACTTTAATACAAGTTCATATACAATAAATCACTTAATAAAAGTATTCAAAAACTCTCTTTTTACCATACACACATATTAGTCTAGGCTAGGATCTTGGGCTAAGAAGTGGTGAGTAAAGAAGCCAAGATCATAAAACTAAGGCTAGTGTCATTTATGAGAGTTGAATATGAGACAACATTGAATTGTGAGAGAAGGTACCCTACATTCAATATCATTTCCAGTGGGTATTCTATGGATCGGGGATATCAGAGCTAAGTTGGGGACGCAAGTATCCTGTTCACACAATGCACTTTCTAGGGACAAACACAAGGTGACTGGAGTGAGTTTCCCTAGCACCTAAATGGACAAACGTACTCCATCTTCATTTTTTTAAAGGGTGCTCGTCTTCATGAGAATACTTGGCCCCTTATTCTAAGGTTCAGGTGAAGCTCTTGAGTAATTGTAATTGTATATTTGGTCATCTCTCTCTTTTAGCCACTGTGATACTAGGTTTCATCTCCAATCAGTGGTGGTTTTTAGACAAATTTATATCCCTTGTCTACTTCCTAATTGTCTTTTAGAGTATTTTTTTATTTTTAAGTGTTGGTTTGTTATCCCTGAGACTAAAATTAATATCACTTTAATTTTTTTCAATAAAATATATCTCTCACCATGGCTACATTTGATGCTCATTGTCTATGTAGATGACGACGAGGTCTTCCTCCACTCACCTTAGAGGATCTATTGAGCTTTGGTGATCTAGATCCTCCCTCTTCAAGAAATCAATCTCTAGTGTCTAAATTTGAATCACATAACACTTCCTAGGAAACCATACCACCTGAGGACTTCTTTAATGAAGGAGTAGTACCTCCTAATAATCCTCCTCTCACCAATCCTCTTGGACTAGTGTTGGTTCAAGTAGGACCTATATCTGTCATGTCTTCATCATTACCCACATTCAATATTCCTCTGGTGACAAATGGGTTATGGTATTTTATGGACAATTTTTCTACGCCACCACTTCCTCCACCCATGGTCAATACTAAACAACTAACTTGTTACCCTACTATTTAGATTATGCACAGCCAAAGTAACCTAGTTACACTAGTTATGAGTGTAATCCAATAGATCTCATTTTCTTCCCCTTTCGTGTTAGCTCCTACACCTCTAGTTGTCACTCCTTGTAGTGTTGTAAGTAGGACTAACTTTAGCAACCCTTTTGGCTAGAACCCATTGCTATGTTTGAACACGAGGCCCAAATGCGTGAGGGGAATGTTCTGAAAATGCATATATCAGTATAGTGCATTTATGTACCCCTAATTCCTATATCAAAACCTGGATTTTTATTAATAAACTTACCTCCTCCAAGTAAATAGTATTCTAGTCGGATTCATGTGCCTACTACCAACTATATGGCTAGTGGTATCCCTCAGCCCAGTCTTGCTACATCCATTTAGGCACCCCCTCCTCAATCATAATTGAATCAAGGGGCAATTTTTATCCTTAGGGCAACCCACCTCCCCCCCCCCATCCTAATATCACATATGGACCACCATATTATTTGACTTCCTCACGAAAACCTAGGGGTTATCCTCTAATGAATCCTATGTATCCTATTGGAAACAACTTGATTAGGGAAACCCCTGGTCCTTCAAGTCATTCTTCATCACCTTGGTCAGGCACAGGTAAACCTACACCTTTTACTTTTTTGGAAACTATTGATATCCCTCATCTGTATAAATTGACTAATGACCGCATCAATCATAACTTTCATTTCCCCCAATCCTGCACAACATCCCCACCGACATTCTGAAATTTGAAGGGAAACAAGGGGACGATCCGGCTACACATGTCACAACCTACGGTTTATGGCATGTATCAAACTACATTGTTAATGATAGTATCTAGCTCAAACTCTTTCCCCGCACCTTTCTTGTCAATAATACCAAGTGGTGGATTAGATATTCAATGTGCATTAGTCATCACCTTTGGTCCCCTGGCAATGGAATTCTTAAAGCACTTACACCTTCCTATCTGCTACGAAAATGGAATAGAACTCTTTAATACCCTATTCAAACACACCTCTACCCACATCTATGATCATATGCATGAATGGAGACATAGGGAGACACTTGTCCAATCCCCCATTCCATATTACCTATTAGCACATTAGTTCCACAAGTTACTTCTCCCCCAAATTGCCAAGGATATTTCGTTCGGTGGTGAAGTCCCAGACAACCAATCCATTTGTCGTGACCAACATATAGATTTGATTTACTCTCAGTCTACAACATTATACGATGTAATGCCCCATGCCCCACAAATTTCCAATGCTCCCACTACTCAGAAACCCAACGTGAATGTTGATTGCCTCATTGGCTGCGTTTGGGGCTACTATAAAACAACTCAGTGGGAAAGCTACCTATTTATCTTTTGATACATCTCCTACTACCAAACCAAGTTCTCTTCCAATTGCAGTTATGAAATCTATCTAGTTGACACAAAAACCTAGCAGTAAGAACAAGATGAATAAGAGAAAGAGCTCTCCTTCTCAGGAGCAGCCTATTACATAGATTAACTACAAATAGAAGGCTACTGTGAAATATGACAATGGAAAAGAAAAAACTTCCAAGTCTCCTTCTAAAACCTGTGTGGAGGACCAAATTATTTACAAATGTCCTAGTCTTCAGGAATGCATAAATCTTCTTTCTCAAAAGTAGATTGGTCAGACCCTAGCAGTTTTAAACCACCCTCTCCCTGCTTAGAAAAAATAACATCTTATTCTGATGCCACCACAAATCCTGCAAGGGGGCAACGACAGTTCACAACCTTTTGCCTTTTGTGAAGGATCTTCAACTATTTACGCCTTTGAAATGGTTTACCTTCAAACACAAGCCAAAAATTATGGAACTATAACCACTAACACTCCACACAATGCCTTGAGTTCGAATCCAATGTTGCCTAATGATATTCATATCGAAAGGCTTGTCGTCAACCTTGTGATATGTCCCCCCAAGGGAGCACTTCATCACATCAGACATAATTCCTCTAGACGTGCTATCCAAAACTACAATATTATAAAATATTTGGCACAATAGATGTTAGCCATGTCTTCCCTCAAAATATTACAAGCTTATACAACACAACATAAAGCTTTTCTTTTGACCATTGGTGGAATTGATCGTCAGGATTCCAAACTACAAATTCTTGTCATGGAGAAGAGTAATCCTCATCCTTCCCACCATCTTTCATTTCCAATGCATGTTATATCAAAATTTCGATATATCCATCGAACAGTCACTGACGAAGGTGCTTCAACCTCTGTAATGTCCAACTCATGTTGGGTCACCCTCAAATCTCCCATTCGCAAACGTCTGTCGAATTCCCTCAAGCCATTCAATGACCACACTTTTATCGTGAAAGTATGACTTTCCAGCTACCCATCACTCTTAGTGGGAAAATGGTAATGACGGATATTGAAGTCAGAGATCATCATCTTGACTATAATCTACTTTTGGGCCGTAGTTGGACCTATGCCATGATTTCCTTTATTTCTTTGCTCTTCTGAATCATCCTCTTCCTGTTGGATGGGAATAAAGTTAGAATGGACCAGCTTTCCTTCTATAGCCCATATTACTCCCCATTTCCTAGTGGCACCATGCTCTTAATGGGTGGTATACTTGGCTCTTATCTGAGTGTCGGTACCGATATTTTCAAGGGTTCCTCTCTGTTGGGTTTATTTCCTACCCCACAGCCCGAGGTTACACATATGGTTCTATGGTATCTACCATTCATGATGACCCAACCAATCCCTAGATACTCCCAGTCCCTTCTTATATTGACTCTTATGGAAAACATATGTCACTTTCACAAGCTATATTAGCTTATCAAGCCATTCAATCTGCATCTAATTATTCTATTGTTGTGGTGAAGACCAATGGTACCACTTCCTCACCCATCACAACTCCTTCTAATGATATCCTCAATGAATTCCTACCTTCAAACAAATCTATTCGAGAGGTCATGTCTTTATAATATGTACATTGGGAAAATTCTGATCATCGCGCTTCAGTATCTGCTGAAAATTCTCATCACCATGCTTCAGTATCTGCTTCAGACACGACATATCTATAAATCGTACCTTTTGGCCCACCTGAGATTGTTCCTTTAGCTTATAACATTGTCACAAGTACGGATTCAAAAGGAAACTTGGGAAATATTTCAAAAATGACATTCACCGATATCTCAATCAAAATAGGTATCGTGGAAAACATTCAGATCGGATTTGATTGTAGTCCTATGGAAATTGTGAGCTTCACCTGCCATTTTTAGGAAATCCACAATGTTTTCCTTTGGTGTTACAAGGAAATGATCGACATATATCCTTCTATTATCTAGCATGGGATCAAGATTTGTAGAATTGGTATAGGCTTCACACCATTTCAGCGTGCCTATGACTTGGAAGAAATTCTTCATATCGAGTGCGAGATTCCCTCCCTTAAACTAGTTGTTAAACTCCTACCCAAAACTACTGCTAAAGAAGAGCACTTGTTGTCACTAAATAAGCTAGGTGAGACTCGTGGAGCTACTGCACTAGCTCTCGAAGCATATAAGTGACGAGTCAAATACCAAAATGAAAAGCATTTCAATACTCAATCTTACCAAGAACGTGACCTCATTTTACTTTACAATCAGAAGCATGATCTCCTGGGGTAGGAACCCTTCAATGATTATAGGTTGGTCCATATTTCATTATTAAGGTTATTTATAAAGGAGGTTGTAAACTTCAAGACTCTGATGGAATCCCACTCACCGAGCCCCATAATGGGCTCTATCTAAAAGAGTATTTTTCCTAGCATCCTAATGGGCATATTCTTTGGAATTTTATGTATATAAGTTTTCATTTATTTGGTGTGTCTCGATTTTTTGGATTTTAAATGCTTATTTGTCTCATACGCATCTCTCGATGGAGAAATGTCTTCACCACCTTTACAATAAATCAAATATTGGTATGGTGCCCATCATCGCACACAAAAAATTGCATTAGCTTCTTGGGTTCTCTATACACGTGACTCAAAACTACTTAGTTCTATGGATTTTTGCTTGGTTCTACCACTAAAAATATTCTTAAGTACATGTTCATCATCAAATTCCTTACTAAAGCCATATCTTAGGACATCTCCAACGTGGTGGTTAGGTTAGATTCTCACATAGTTGTTATGCAACTAAATAATCATTATCACATTCACAATGCAATCTTATTACTTCACTTTTTAAGGGTACGAATTTTAGAACGTCTGTTCCAGTTTATCACTTATGAAGACATTTGTAGAGAATCTAATGGATAAGCTAATTCGTTGGAAAACTATGAATTGGATTAGCATCTGCCACATTCTTTATAGTTACTTCCATGAGTGTAAATGATTCATAGTTAAAACTTTAACAAAATCACAAAAAAATATCCCATTAAATGAACATAAATATTTTTCTATAGCTATATATATATATATAATATATATATATATATATATATGTATGTATGTATGTATGTATATATCTTGTCCAGTCCTTTTACATCAAAATTTCCAAAAAATTGTGTGTTCTAATAAAAAAAAATAGCTCTTCTAAGCCTCGCTCTGACATCCACTAGACATACCCTACTCTGTTGAGGTTGTTCCTCATGGTAACATATCACTACTCTAGCTAACCTACTGAAAGGAACCAAAAACTGCTCCATCACACCCACTGTTTGCCACTGCATGTGAATTGATATCACTCTCATGGGAAGAGGTGACACACCCATGCTCAAACCTTCGCGGTTCCTAACAACCTCATGTAGGAAATGTGTGTCATCTCCATCTTTGATGTCTGATACACCCTATGCTTCTTCTCTAGTGCCATAGGACATATGAGTGCCACATATGTACCAAGAAAATGCTTCATGTAAAAAAATTTCACCTATAAATAAAAACAATTGCATAAACATCAAAAGACCAAAAATAGTTTTCACTTTAATTGATCCTCTTACCTAGTTGTCGCCACTGAGTGTTGGGTGGAAATAATAATTTTGGATCCCCTGAGTAGTTTATGATGACATACGAATAATCCTTAATCATCAGGATCTGGCGACTAAGCGACTCAAAGAAGTCAACCTCAAAGAAGTTTCTAATCATCTCCCTTCGTGTACCTAGTGTTAGGGTTGCCCATCGCTCTGGTCTAGGCTCCTTGGGACCAAATATACTAAGATGAATGCAAGTCCTCATCATGGGCACTCTTTCTAGTATAAAGGACATGATCAAAGTGCCATACCAAAACTCTCTTTGGGCCCGATTCTTACATGTTTTCAACTTTTCTTTCACTTAGCGGAGGACTCCCCACACCAGTTGAATACTTCTAGCTATAAGAAGTCTAATGTTAGTCTAAACTAAAACCTTGTAGCCACATGATTACCCTTAGATGCTTCCAAGTGCACGATCACTGAGAGAATATACCTCATTGGTCTTGTTCTGATCCACTCTATTGGAATCCTATTGCTCACTAGCTGACTATCATCTTTGCAATATGTTTGGATCAACTCCACGGTTGTCCTTGGATCTTTTCTCCCTCTTTTCAAGTTTACCTGTGCACCTTTACATGGTAAACCAATATGGGAATATATTTCATCTATCTTGATTGAGAGCTCATGGTAGCCAATCCTATTTATACCATGTCTTTCATCCCACCATTGGATAATTCAACTGAAGAGATCCTCCTAACTCTTCATTAGGTCAAGGATGGCATACTTCAGCAACCCACATTTTCTCAACGTTGTCGAGCATGTTGAAAAATATAGAATTTGTAGTTCATCAGCATCATGAGCTCTTTCTCTCCATAGAATCATTTTTCAAGCTTGATTCCTACACAATACAACCATTGAATCTACCTCTAGCTCGCATAAAGCCTTAGGAAATGAAGAAACTAAAGATGAGCTTGTGCGTGGCTAGCTAACATGGACCTCTAGTGCCCACAAGGCATGCTAACACCCATCCCTTTAATGGGAAGGGTACTTAACATGCCCCATAGCCTCGGTGACTGTGTTAGATAGGCAAGCCACCTAGGGCTTTCCCAAAACTACAAAATTCAATAGGAAAATAACTTAATTAAGTATTTAAATGCAATTTATGGATCAAGACATCTACATGGAACTAAAGGAACGTGAAATGACCAATTGCATTTATTACAATCACATGGAAAGGCATTTTTCCTTTTTGCATCCAGAACACTGTCACCAACTTCAAATAGTGAAAATGAGGCCTTGTCACCTTTTTTATAGTGATTGTGGAAGTATTACTCAGTCTAAATAGTCATTGAAATTGAAGCTTTTCATTCGTATGTTGCTTAAACATGAACCATATTGATATTCTGTCAAATTTTATCTATGGTCTCATGATATTTTTGGTGTAATTTTGCAAAGTTAACCAAGTTTGTCTTCGGATAAGTACGTTCTTTTTTGGGACTTTTTTCTCACTCTTGAACCAAGAAATCCTCGAGTTACCTTCTTTGGGCATACAAAACTCCTATGAAGAAGATATGAGTATGTTGTTTTTTTAGGACTTTTTATTGCTCTTAAACTGAAAAAGCTCTCATTTACCTTCTTCAAGCTCATAAAATTCCTACTAAGAAGACCTGTGGAATTATTTTGATTTCTTTTCCTCGCTCCTTATATTGAAAAAAGATATATCGATTTTTCTTCATCTCACTCATTAAAATTTCACAAAGAATATAGATTTCACGTTGTCTCCTCGTACTCGTAACAAAATAAGCTATCTATCTATTTGATCATAGGGTATCACCGTATCTGGACTCAATGGACTAACATACAAAAAAATAATTGTGTCGGGTATACTATGAACCCTTTTCCAAACCAAGTCATCGACCATGAAAAAGGTACACCTTGGATTTGTCTTTACGATCTTTTTAGACTCTCTAAATATGAAAAGACCACTAATTTTACCCATCTAGACTCGTTCAAATTAATAAAACAAGGAAAAATTGGATAGAATAGTGGTTCAATATCTATATTTTGAAGGAACTTTTGGGGGTAGTCAATCCCTTTAACATGGCACTCTCTGAGAAAACCTCTTTGTTAGTTTCTCGCCAAACCTTACCATCCTATGTGTTTAACCTTCATACTCTAATGTTCTTGTGTCCATGTATCCTAACATTCTTTGGTGTTCATGAGTTTAATCTTCCTCGAAACCTTGATGTCATGCCTTCTATTTTTCAACGGACTCATTTATCCTATACTTAATGTATCAACCACGCCATCATATGCCTGGAATTTCCCTCCATCGGTTTAACCCATTACTCTAATATATCTCCAAAATAATCATTCATGTTTCGTGTCAACTAATGTAAGACACCTCATTGCCTGCCTTTTGACAGATCTCTTCATATCAAATTCAACGCAGAACATCCATAAACATATCAGTATCTTCGAACATGTAGTCCTCAATAACAGGTTACCCTGCATTTGATTGGGGGCTTTCATCATTGGCTCCCAGTTGAATGATTCTATGAGTGTTTGGCCATAACATCCTTCTCACACTTGCTATATTGTACTGCAAATCTTGGAGACCATCATCCTTAACAGTCTTCATAATTGACTAGTAATCAAATGATTTCTCACATATTTGACTTCAACTAATTTATTCACATGTGCAGAAATATGGTGTTCAAATAAGAGGCAGCCAGGACCTTAGGTAGAGGTTTACATCACTGGACCTTGTTTCCTCTCCCAACTTGTGTATATTGTTTTTAGAGACAACTCGTCACATTAATCATATTACGAAACAACTTCCAAATTGTGTTTATTGGTGGACATGACAATTATACATTTTTCTAAGAAGCCACTCTAAAACAACTACTAAGCATGGGAATGCCAAACTAAAGACACATTCTTATATATTTGACATATGTTTCTTATTTCAAGTCTCCTGCAATCTTGAAGCACCAATCCTCTCTCTCTTAAGCTACATTGGTAAAGTACTTCAACGATCTTTTTCATCTATAAACTCACACTTTATGGGGAACCTGCTATATAATAAAATGACCTCCTCGTTAGCTCAAACTAGAAACACACATTGGTTGGATGAAAGACCTAAGTTAGATGCCAATTTTCCACGCTAACGCACTTGAGAAATAGGCAAAAGGACTTATAATGTTTCCCAACTCTCAGCAAAAAGTATTAAGACCTAGGTTAATGCTTTGGTTTTCCTAAAGGGAATCATTACTAGATTTTAATAAGGCTTGGAGGTAAAAAACTGAGTTGACTGACTGACATCCTAATTTTCACTCAATTGTTAGCTCATAAATCAGGAAACCTATTCCTCAATCCTCACTTAGGATATCTGTAATCCTATCTAAAGACAACTGAAAGGGAAACAATGATAAATCAAGAAAATTTCCAAGTTTTTTCCTCATTGGAACTTATGGAATAATTGGCAAGGGTGAGCCTCCATCCATCTTTGAATTGAAGGCGCAGTCATTGTAAGAAAGGTAGAATGGTTTTGAAAATTTTGAAAAGCTTAAGTATTTTTATGGTGCAAATAAGTTGAGAGAGAGAGAGAGTGGAGCCGAAGGACTAGAGGAGGCTTGATCTAGCTAATATGATTGTAGTCATCCTTCTTTTATCTGATAATATAGATATGTTTATGTTTTGTAGACTTGATGGTGTTGACATTGTATTTCTTTACGTGTTGGTTCAATGACGTGATTGATAAGTAGCTTAGATGAATACTAGTTTATAATCTCTTGTATATTAATGATTTTGTTGTTAAGGTTCATATGCTATGAAGATTACGCTTTGGCGTGTTTATGTCCACGTTCTGATCTAGGAGTTGGAGAAGACGTCTTCGAGTTTGCCACACTAGGACCTCTATCAAGACTACACAAAGCACTGAGGTAAATCTTCTACTTTTTCTTTATCAATCATGGGTTGATATAAATATATGTATGTTTCTTAGTGACAATTGCAGTTAATCTCATGCATTCTACCTTAGGTCCGCAGAAGACCCAAGATGGTATTTCATCCACAACCACGTGTGTAATAAACCCTATAGCAGTGGAGATGGCTAATTGTAAATGCTCATATACCTAAAGTTTCAAATATCTAGTGTTTATCAAAACCTTCGTGGACTACTCTTGGGGGATAAGGATCTAACCACATTATTGTTGGTTATGCCATAATTGGGTGCATAAACCTTCAACACGGGTGTCCCTTGGAGACCCTATTAAAATTTAACTTGATGAAGCCTAACGGGGGACAGGAAAAACACAATTGGCTAAGAATTTAACCACATTATTGAAATCTATTTGGCACGGCTGTCCCTTGGAGACCCTATTAAAATTTAACTTGATGAAGCCTCATGAGGGATAGTAAAATGCAATTGGCTAAGAATTTAACCACATTATTGAAATCTATTTGGCACAAGTGTCCATTGGAGAGCCTATTAGAATTTCACGTGATGAATCCTAATGGGGGACAATAAAATGCATTGGGGAGTAGGTTGGGGGATTTATGGGTCTTGAATTTTCTAGTGCAATCATTGATGGAGCTATTTCTATTAGATTCAAGATAGTAGCCTACTGAGGTGATATTTTCCAACCGTGAGAAGACTAGGACTCACTAAGTATTGTCTCCTTGATATATCTTTATAAAATATGCTAAATTATGTCACTAAATGTTTGGTTGTGTGGAAAAATTCTTTAATTATGCTCCTTCCATACTTCCCATAGGGCAAACCCTAAGGACATGTTCTTCTTAGTACTAGGTTTTTAGAAAGAGATAATTGTGGGCTTTTCAAAGCCTCCCATAGATTTTTAGGAGAGCGATCCAAATTCCTAGGTAGTTGAAGGACCATATGCGAGATCTCCCCAGTGAAAGGATAGGGATTTAGGATGTGATCCAATGTTTCCTCTTACCCTCGATTATCATTGTTGAGTCATTAGATGAATTTCATGGAGCAGTTTTTATTACTAAGTGAGATCTTTTTCTTTTGGATGGCATCAAATTAAAGTGAGGTAGGAAGACATTCCAAAAATGGTATCTAGAACACATGGTGGTCATTTATGCCATTGTAACTTACAAATAAACCTTCAAAATTTCAAAGTTTTATTAATTCTATTTTCAAACCCTTAGAAAAATTGTGTCATTATTTTTTTATGACAAACTAATCTACAACAAATATTGGAAGAGCTTGTACAACATGTTAATATGTTGTGAATAGTAACAATTGTATGCAAATCCATCCATCTGTTCCCTTGGTGTTCAAGGAATCACATGTTTTGGTCATATTGTATCACATGAGGGTGTTAAGGTGGATCCTAACAAAATCGAAACTATGAGGGAATTGCTAATATGTAATACTTTGAAGACACTTGGAGCATTCTAATCATTTAATTTTGACACGAGTTATTATCAAATAGTAGCATTTATAACAAAATCATTAAAAAGCAAAGCATTTTCCAAGATACACATATCTAAAGAGATAAAACAAATAAAATAAAATTCTATGATTGTATTCGTATTCGTATTCAAATTGAATGTTATTGAGAATTGAAAGTTATCTTCAAAGTTGAATTATGTGTCCAACCACCAACTCCAAGGATAAGTTTCGAAAGGCTTCTTTTTCAATCTTATGTTTATCATGAACCTTAACATACCATGAATTATTTTTAAATAAAATGAAACTACGAAATTTTCTTTAGCCTCAAATTATTCAAGATTATATATAAATAAGGTGAATAGCTCATGAGGTAGCTAGGCATAAAGATAAAACTTTGGTGAAATATAGAATCTTTAATAATCAATAATCACATATCTATAAGAATTTCCTATATAATTATAAAAAAAATATTTTTAACATTAAAAAAATGAAATTAAATATCATTAAACCAAAAAAGTTATCCATTAAATTAGTTAAATAAAATATATACTTTAAATAATTTAAAAATATACCATTTTTAATTATTATTTTTATAAATTTTATACATGTAAAGATTTTAACCGAACTTGAATATGTTATATAACTCATTATAGTTTTCGCCAAGGTAACGTATAGATTTTTAACTGAGTAACAAAATGCTGAGGAAATTTAAGGAATTTTAATAATATGTGATTCATTAAAAAAAATGTTAACAGTATAACATTTTTGTTCTTATTTTTTTAACTATTTCTTTAGATTTTCTTTAGATCCCCCTTTGTAACTTTCTTGCTGCTATGGTACGAGCACAAATCTCTGGATTTCAAACACAGTCAACAATTGTGTATTCTCCCTTCCCTGAAACTCTTGGAGCCGAAGTGTACTCGAGGTAATCTAAAAACACAGATAAAATTATAAAAGTGATTTTGAAATGGACTTAGTGAACTAAAACATTTTGATTATGTTTAAATGTATTTTTTATACCTACTTCGTTGCTAGTTTTCCATCACGTGTCTTATATTGGAATTAACCTTTCAGATGTTTCATTTTATAATGGAAAATTATAGGCGGATGATTGCGATTATAATTTCACAAGTTAGTCCTAGTCTGATTGCGGATGATTGAGATTTGTCTGTTCTGCGTTTGCTCTGATTTTTTAATTTAAATTGAAAGTAAATTAAAGATTCTAACTCCTTTAGATGTCTAACCAGTGCCAACTTTTCTAACTTCTTAAGAGGGCTAGCCAGTGCCAACTTCTTCTGGCCACGTGATGGTGACTGTACCACAATGGTGTGAGCAAATAACCCTAGTAGACATTCCATTACTTGGGAGTGTGTGTTTCAAATTCCCTACGTACTCAAAATCGAGATTATTAAAATCCATTCGGTCATAAGCTTACAAATACTGAACTAAACTACACCACTGCGGATTCCTTCCATTCGACATCAATTAGGTGGGCAACTATTAGTTCAATTATCTAAGCGTTGGTGTGTAAGGGATGGCATCAACATTTCCATATATGATGATAAATCATGACTTCCTCTTCTGCAAGTCCTGGAAATTAAGATGAAATTCCCGCACATGCAAAAGCCCGAAGTACTTTTATTCTGATGCGCCATATTCCATTTTCATTGTTGAATTTGTGCACGCTTAATTTGCCCAAGTTCACCGAGGCCGTCTAAGTGAACAAAACTAGGAAGGCGACCAGTCAAACAAGTTAGTAGGCAAATCCATGTTGATTAAGTTTCTCCATTGTACTCAGCTATTCTTCTCGGATTATTTTTCCCACACATCTACCGACTCGATGCTTTTCGGAAAGATATAATATCCTTGATTACATCAATCCGTATTTTCGGTTTTATTTATTATCAATATCAATCAGACAGTATTTCAAATTTTATTCATTAAGTTTCACTCTTTCAGCAGAAATTTTTTGAATATAATAGCATCAAATTGCTCCTTCGTTGAAGGTTGTCGAATGATTGTTGAAAATATTCTAGTATCTGATCCGGGAGTTACGAAATGATTGACGAAAATACTTAAACTTTTGACCACTCAAATTGTTGCAAATTATATAATAACCCAAAGGATAGGGTTATTCTTATCATTGGTTCGTTTTTATTTTAGCGAGTGCTAAATATATGATCTTATCGTTTTTATTTTAGTTAGTTTCTTTTTTTCAAATTGATTCCCTTTTGCCTATGGCATGACTGTTTTCTCTGTTTTTTTTTATTTTTTATTTCCTAGGCTTTCAAAGAATCTTGGTACCCAACTTTATCTATATTTACAGTTAAGATACCAATATTATCTTTAATCACATATGATAACCGACAATGTTTTCACTTTCATGGATTTAACTCTAATCCTTGGGAAGACAATTATTTTTTATTATTTTCGCTTTTTTGGTTGAGCGTCTCATCTTGGGCTTATATTTTCTTTTCATGTAGACTTCCACTTAGTCGTACCACTAAACTACATGTCCTTTTGATTTGAATTAGAAACTACTTGAAAAAAGTTTGCAAGGTATTCAATTCAGTAGTAAGCATGTTTAAAAGATTCCCACAAATGAAATTTTAGCTATTCATGATCCATTCAAGCATAGCAGAATTATTTCCTTTTACTGTTTAACACATCAAAATGAATTTGTTCTGCAAAATAAATCAACCAAAGATGCAAAAGAAGTTGATCACACACTTCACCCCTCATGGGCTACGTATGCTGGGTCAAGGCCCCCAAATGGGTCAGTCCTCGTTTTAATTAAATTCTCAAAATGAATTTACAGCTAAATAGAGGTCTCTATTCGTGAAATAGACTGTAAAATAAGATTCAGAACACATGAATCTTTGAGGATTCACTATTGGTTCACCTCCAATGGATACGAAAAAGTTCTCACAATACTGGGCCCTCGTGGCTAACCGCCTTTCCTAGCCAAAGTTATGGTCATTTAATGATAAGTGCCACTTTCCTCTAAAAGGACTCCATCTAACTTTAGTGGAGCTCCCCCAAATATAGGCATCCACCAAATTTGGCGCCACTGCCAAAAATTCCGCCAATTTCGCCTTAACCGCTGGCCAAATTTTTTTGCATGTCACCACGTGGATAGGTTGGCGGTTTGCATCGGATTCCACACTCAGTTGCTAGTTGATAGCCCACGGTTCCTGGGCACGGTAGTATGGTAAGGGAGGGGCCGGCCCTTAGGGGCTAGCCCCCCAAATTTTACCACCCATGCAACATTTAAAATTTAAATTCTGTTGCCTCCGCCCTCTTAACAAATCTGCCCCCATTACACATACGCCCAACCTTGCTTACGTGAGCTTGGGGCCACGTGGCGGCCTCCGGGCTTGCCACGTGGCATCCTCTGATTAGTCCATCCCAACGGAATATTTTATGGAATATTTCGTGGAATATTCTTTTTTTAATTTTTTTTGAAAATTCAAAAATTAAGGGTCATTGAGCGATTTTGTTTTTGACATAAATTTCACATACGACAACCGTTTTTTGAACCGTTGCGGCACCAGAATCGGGAGGACGAGCTCTATTCGGTCATTCAGGTTTGAACCAATTCTAAACACTTTCAATTTTGAGCATTTTTTGACCCTTGGGACATGTACCTATGATCACGCCTCCCCATTGGGAAGCTTTTCGACCCCAAAAGCCTTCAACTACCTGTTAAAGAGGTGAGGGTACATCGCCCTCACTCTGTCCACCTCCATCCACTTTGCCTTATTCGGTTTGCTGCCTTTGAGACCAATCCGAACGTAATCTACATTGCCCCTCCTTGAAGTGTGTGTCCTTGTGTCAAGGATTGTATCTTCTTTCAGCTCATCTAAATATTCTAGCGATAAATCTTCTATAGATGGTAGTTGAACAACGCTTTTATGATCAGCGATCAAAGGAGGTTCATACAAACGTAAGTTCTTCACATTAACAACATAATACATTTTCATGTAAGAAGGCAAATGTAATTAAAAAGCATTATTTCCAACCTTCTTGAAGATTTTGAATGGACCATAACGAATAGGCTTCATCTTTTTACCTTCTCCTTGCATCCTTTCCTTACTAATGTATATCCATACCTCATCCCATTCTTGAAACTTGTGATCGACTCTATGCTTGTCGTGTCTTTCCTTGTACTTGCCTTGACTTATCTCAAGCCGTTCTTCAATTTGCTGATGTATTTGCTGAATTCTTTCAATGAATAAACGAGCTTTGTCAACATCACTATGTCCCTCAATGGCGAAATCTTTCTCAAGAATGAAATCAAGAGGCGATTTTGGCAAGTAACCAAAACATGTTTCAAACGGTGAGGTGTTTGTGGAAGAATGCTTGGCACGGTTGTAAGCATGTTGTATGTAGTGCAAATGTTCATCCCAAAGCTTGGGATGCCTGCTGCAATATCCTCTCAAGAGGTGCACAATGGTTTTGTTCACAACTTTGATTTGTCCATCTATTTGCGGATGGAAAGCAATACTTTTCTTCAACTTTGTGTCCATCATCTCCCATAGGTTGGACCAAAAATTCCCCACAAATCTGGAATCTGTGTCACTAATAATGGAAGTAGGCAAACCAAAGTGAATCCATACATGATGAAAAAATAATTCAGCAGTTATAGTTTTCTTACAAGGCATAAGTATACACATTTTGCTGAAACGATCAACTACTACATATAAATAATCATGCTACTTTTTAGATTTTGGAAAACCTCCTACAAAATCCATAGAGATGCTTTCCCATGGTCTAGAAGGTACCGGAAAAGGAGTATACAAGCCAAGCTTCCTATTACTAGGCTTGCTGGTAGCAGATAATGAACAACCTCTTATGAACCTTGAAACATAATCTATCATGCGAGGCCAATAGCAATACCTCTGTAGATATGCAACTCTTTTGCTTACACCAAAATGGCTAGCAATAAGAGAAGAATGACCTTCTCTTATGACATTTATTCTCTCTCCCTGTGGTATACACAACTTTCCCAAATGAAACAGTAAATTGGTATGCATGTGATAGTCATTTTCCTCTACATGATTCCATTTACTCAAGCTAGCATACACATCTTTAAAGTCATCATCAGATGCATACTCTTCTATGTAATTATCATGTACAATGGAATCATTCTTAAGTAAAATAACAACACCAATAATAGGCCTTGAAAGCATATCAACAACTTTATTCAAAGTACCTTTCTTGTACGTTATTACCAAATGGAACTATTGCAAGAAGCCCATCCATCTGAAGTGTCGTGACTATTGTAACTTGCTTTGTGATGGCAAGTACTGTAAGGGCTGATGGTCGGTATGTATAACAGTTTCTTTGCCCATCAAATAGTGTTTTCACTTTTTGAAGCTTTGTACCAATGCATACAACTCCTTATCATAGGTAGGATAATTTACAACAGCACCATTAAAAGTTTCAGAATGAAAAGTAATAGGCTTACCATGCTGTAGAAGAACTGCACCCATGGCATAATCACTAGCATCGGTTTGTATCTCAAATGGATGTCTCAAATCCGGTAATGCAAGGACCGGAGCTGAACTAATCTTCTCTTTCAAAGATTCGAAAGCTTTTTGCTGCTTGCCTCCCCATTGGAAAGCACGCTTCACACTTGTTACTGCATGCATAGG